>CAUYQU010000995.1:0-25535 GCA_963574635.1 Cheracebus regulus
GGTGGGTAGGGAGTTTGGGAGGGATAACATGGAGAGAAATGCCAGATATAGGTGACGGGGATGGAGGCAGCAAACCACAGTGCCATGTATGTATCTATGCAACAATCCTGCACGTTCTGCACATGTACCCCAGAATCTAAAATGCAATAAAAAAAAATTAAAAAAAAAAAATGAAGCCTGGATCCAGTCAATGCGAGCTCCATTATTCCATCAACAGGAACACTAGCTCTAAGCACGCACACTCGAGACCTGGGCCCTTCCACGCCCGTCCCGCCCTGCCGGCCCACACAGCCCCTTACGCCTCCTGCACACCTGGAGCATGCCTCCGCTTGCGTGATTAACATGCCTTGATTCGGTTTTGGAGGCCCAGGATGACACCAGGAGCAGAGCAGCTGGACTCTCCTGTGAGCCGGTGAAACTGGCAAGCCGTCATTTCCAAATGCTAAGGGAAGTAGGGGTGAGGGCGCGGAGGTGAACTGCATTTTCTGAGCCTAGTCTCAGAGGGTGGGCACTGCACTAGGCATGCCTTTTCCCGTAAAACAAACCACCCCATATGTAAGTAATCAAGTCATTTTGTTATGCTCACAATGCACAGAATTCAGGAATACTGGCAGGCGGAGTGATACTTCTGCTCTACGTGGGGTCGCTCAGTGGTATTTGGGTGGAGGGTGGTCTGGCCTGGAGGGTCTAAGAAGGCTTCACGACAGGGATTTTAGTAATGACAGTTCACTGAGTGCCGGTACACCTTTCATCCCGGTCCTGCCATAGCCAGTCTCTTTTGAGAGCTGAGGCCATCTAAGTTTCAACAGGTACAAATTATTTCTTCTGCTCAATATCCTGCGTTTACAGAAGTAAATCATGACTTTCTGAGTTTTTAGTAAAAAGCCCAGTTTATTTCTGAGGGACCACCCCAGCATGATAAGAAACCACTACCAATAACAAAAACAGTAGTACAACCAGGGTGGCTCACGCCTGTAATCCCAGCACTTTGGGAGGCTGAGGTGGGTGGACCACTTGAGATCAGGAGTTCGAGACCAGCCTGGCCAGCGTGGCGAAACCCCAGTCTCTACTAAAATAGAAAAATTAGCTGGGTGTGGTGGTGTGTGCCGGTAATCCCGGCTATTCAGGAGGCTAAGGCACAAGGATCACTTCAACCCAGGAGGCGGAGGTTGCAGTAAGCCAAGATGGCGCCATTGCACTCCAGCCTGGGCGACAGAGGGAGACTCCGTCTCAAAAACAAACAAACGAAAAAAACAGTAATCCATTGTTGAACTGAGGACACTGGGATCCTCCCCACTTTTATAAAAGTGGTAAGTGGTTATAAACTATAAAAGCAATGAGATTGTAAATCCTGATACATGTATATATGTATATATGTGATATGTGTGTAAGTGTATCCATATCTAACAGGAAAACTGATGGTATCTGAAGTCCACCCTGCCCTGCTATTACTTTGTGTGTGTGTGTGTGTGTGTGTGTGTAGCTTGTTTTTTCTTTTTTCTTTTTTTTATTTAATTGCATTTTAGGTTTTGGGGTACTTGTGAAGAACATGCAAGATTGTTGCATAGGTACCTACATGGCAGTGTGATTTGCTGCCTTCCTCCCCATCACCTATATCTGGCATTTCTCCCCATGCTATCTCTCCCCAACTCCTAGTTGCTTTTATTAGCAAGTCCTTATATGACGTCTTCTGCAAATTTCTCTTGAGTTAACATTATCCCGGTGGCCTATGTCCCATGACCTATGTCTTCAGTTAAAGTAAGTTTATTGCTATTTGCTGTATTATTTTCAATTATCTTCTCTTTACTGTTAAATTCACTTTTGCAAATGTGCTTCCCCAGATGCCTTTTTTTTTCTTAACATGGCTGACATAAAAAAAAGAAACAGAAAGTCACTGCAAATGGCCTGTGAATTAACAACAACACTCGATAGTCAGTAGGGAATCAAATGACTGATAACAACAGCACAGAAAATGTGGCTTCAGTGCCACCTGGAAGCATAAAGCTGGTCAGCTCGTTTCCAACTTCCTCTGACAGGCAATCTGCCAGTTGCAAGGGTATCAAAACAATGTTCAGCCCTCTGGTCTCTATCTAATACGCGACAGAAAATAACTGCAAAAGGCTACACAGTAAGGATTATTTTTCTTGTTTTTTTTTTTATGAGAGAAAGCTGTTTTTATGCTCTACTGAAATTCCTTTCCTGCTCTAAAATTGGTAAGAGGGCCAGCTGCTTTCTATGTTTTTCTCTGTGGTATTTTTCTACAGCAGATTTTAAATTCATTCTTCAGATTGGGAAAAGCCTCTCTTTGTACCCTCATGGAAGTTTAAAGATGCATTGCTAATGTTCAAATTCAAAATAGCTTTGGGGACCAAGATGATATGTCAACTTCAGAAATGTGTTGTTTTATGTGCTGTCACCGGTTTCAATTTTAATTACATTTTTCAGAAACTGTCAAGTATGAGTAGTGATATTCTTTTGGCTGAAATGACAACTCAAAATTTATCAGTCTAGAAGTATAAACCAAATCCCAACCCAAGATACTAAGCTCTTGACAGAACGAGTGCTAAACAAGGAAAAAAATAATAATAAAAGGCTCTTGAAATGAGAACTGTGTAACTTTGAAGAAGTCACTTGGGCTCTGTGGGCCTCAGTATCTCCCAAGCAAAATACTTGTGACTCTTCTTTGACTCTTTCTTCTCCCTAATCCTCTGCCAGTCACCTGTTACTAAGTGCTGTCAGTCATTCCTTCACTGGCATATCTCCTAGGCCCTTTTGCTTTCATTTTCTCCCCCACTACCCTAATCCAGACCTCCAGCAACATGCTTCTGCTTAGCCCCTGGCTAGTCTCCCTGACTCCAGATGTTTCTCTCCTTCTTCTTTGCTCTACCTTTCAAAATCATGAGCAATGTGTGTTATTGGGTTTTGTTTGTTGGTTTTAAAATTCTACTATGGTTCCCACTTAGATAGTATATGGAAATCCAAACTTGAGCATCATGACAGAGTCTCCTTCGCAGCCTCTCTCTTCTGTGCCATCCACTAAATGTGAGTGTTCCTCAGGGTTGTACCTGAGGCCCTCCTGTCTGCCAGCCTGTCATTCTGCATTCTCTTCTTTTCACTGCATTTATTCAACCAATATTTAAGTATCTACTCATTCTGCACCACCAGACACTGCTTTAGACACTAGTGTAACAGTGGTGAAAACCCACAAGACACCAGCTGCATGAAGCTGATATTCTAGAAAAGACAGGATACGTATATTTTGAGGGAGCACATCCATTCCTGTTGGCATATATTATCTACACACCAGTGACCCTAGGTCTTCAGAAAAATTGTCTGATCCCCTGTGGAAGGCAGAGAACAAAGTGGTTCAGGGTATGGGTTTGAAATCACACTGACTAGGCTTATAGTCTCTTCTTTTACGGATACCAGTCATACTGGGTTAGGGCCCAACCTATGACCTCACTTAACCCTAAGTTTCTCTTTAAAGGCCTTATCTCCCAATACAGTCCACGTTGGGGGTTAGGGCTCCAATATGTAAATCTGAGAGGCACACAGTTCAGTCCATAATAGCAAGTTGTTTAACTTTATGCCTTGGTTTCCTCAACTATAAGTTAAAAATAATGATAAAAATTAAAATGTTTGAACTAGTTTACACTCCCACCAACAGTGTAAAAGCTCTGTTCTTTTCTAACCTGCCCGCTTTCTAACTCCAACCAGTCACAAATTCAATCAAGTCCAATCCTCATCAGGATAGTTACGTTTTCAGTGTAAAATTGAGTGCCCATCTAAGCTACTACAACTCCAGCAATAACTGGAAGTTTTTACCTTCAAATGTATGACTTTTATTTCTAAAGATTACATTTTCAGCCACAGGCTTGATTTGGTTTTAAATCAATGAAATGATAGTGAAATCATGATCAGGTGTATTTAGATTAAGTTTTAGAAAAAGGTCATTTTCTTCCAACTGTGCATCTAATAAAAACCATGTAATACATTCTTTCCTTGCCTTGCTGACAGGGTCCTCTTCCCGAAGATTGGGAACATAACCAGGGAACTTCAATTTTTACTTAATTTTGACAAAAAGACAATCCTGTCTATTGAGAAATAGTGATGAGAAATGTAGTGAAAAATGTGTCAACTTCATGAGTATACTTAGAAGCACATTCTTCTCTGCAGAGAAGCAGATTTTAAATGTTTTAAGAAGATAATGAAATAATTCTATGGTAATGTAATATAATAAATTGGAAGACTTTAAGAGACTTAAGACAATATAGGACACTGATAAAAAACATATAATTCTAGATATGCCACTTACTAATGAGAGAAACTTTTGCATGATCTGTAACAGAAGGATAATAATTGTGCATATCCAAGGCTTTGTTAAGAATCTTGAATGAATTGAAATATATAAAATGCTTAGACTCATACCTGACAAAGGATCTTACTGAAACATTTTAGTAATACAATTCTATAAATTTAATTAAAGATAAGTAGAAGAAAAAGGAGCACTATAAAAATAAGCAGTTTAGCAGCTCAGATAATTTTCCAATAAGGGTTAATGTATTTTATAATATGTAAAAAAGGGATATTTAACTATGGACAAATACATGTATAGAATGAAAATATAGTCCTAGTGTGTATACTACAAAAATAAATTGGCACTTGTAAAATATATCAAAAAGAGCAAAAACATTTATGAATATGGATATACCCAACATTTTAGGCAAATATTAAAGAAACAAAAAGAACTATTAAATATAAGATACTTTTCCTCTGTCAATGAGAACAATTTACAAACTGGAAAGTGAGATGTATAGCTATGAAACCTCTTCTCTGTAATGAGTGAAAGAAAACATTAAATGAATTAAAGTCTCTAGATACTGAGGATTAAAAATTTGATGTGATAAATAATCTAAACTGTGATTGTGCAATCATTGTTGGCTATCATATATGAAGTATTACAAATAACAGGATAAGGGACAGAATTTAGAAACACATAAATGATACTACACTTTTATAAATGGGAAAATGATATATTTTGGAACCAAGAGGCAAAGTGCAGTAAACGTTGTTTCTGGCAAAATTTGGATACCAATTATAAGCCAAATGGTTTGTAAGCAAATTTATAGTTGACAAGGAGCCAGGTTTACAAAATTCTAAACCCAGTCTTTCAAATTTCTTGTTTTGTAATCCTGGTCAAACTATCTTATTCTCCTGATTTACGAGTTTTCTTATCTAAAATGGAAAAGATTATGTTAGACACTACTTGATATCTGTTTTAACTAGAATATTTTTAAAACCTATAACTGTGTGAGTCTGCCCTTGGCATGGGCAAAACATCCCAAACAAAACATATTTCCTTATGCACATACTAGTGTGTACAAATAAAAGATGGTAAAAATTAAAAGTAGCTTTGTTAAATAAAAATAAATCTGGACTGATGACATCAGGAGGATAGTAGAATAGGAGGCTCTTGAAGTTCCCACCTCCTACAAAGTTACAGAAAAAACATTTCATGCATGAATCAATTCCTTCCTAGAAAAAAGCCAGGACTAGTTGAGAAATTGCTATACACCAGGCAACTGCAGAAATGTACACATAGAAATGGATAGATAAAGATGAGATACTTTGACTCACAAACCCCACCATGGCACAGCACCTTATAATCAGAAGGGAATTACCATCTCCTAGCTTCTCCTTGAGGAATAAATGGATTAGATCATAGATATAGCACCCCAACTTCTGTTTTCTCACTTTCCTGCCCAAATGGTTTGAATATTAAATTATATTGTTTTTGGGGTGAAACAGACTCTGCATTTCCAAGTCTCCCTAATCTAATGTGAACAAAAAGGTAGCTATTAATAAGTACACAAGCCCTTCCCCTCAGGAGCAGTGCAAAGAAAACAGGCTAAAATCCCCAGCTACCAGTTTTTCCCTAGAAGGGAATCTTCTGCATACTTTTCCAGATGCTGTCTGAGTATACGGCTTCTAAACAGCTGGAAGAGAGACATAATGGGACAAATAAACCCTGGGCCTCTGGGCGCCTGAATGGAAAAGTGGACACTTTATTTTCTTTATTCCTCAGGTAACTCCAGTTATAAATTCAGGGCTTCATATTCTCCCAGAAAAGATTGTGTGCATTCATTGAGTGCCCCTGCTTTCACAAATGCCACCAGATATTGGTCTCTAAATGACCTAGCTCTGGGAGTTAAAGAGGTCCCCGATTCTCTTAAGAGATAATGAGGTAGTTTAAAAAATGGGTTCACTTACAGCTGCTATTCTCCAGTGCCAGAGTGTGGGGTCTGAGTGAAAGTGCAAGTATATGTTGCAGATCTTCTCCCATGCTTAGTGGAGAGCCCATTGTAGAGACATTCCAACTCAGCTTTTCCTTAAAGATCCAAAGAATTAAAACACATATCTAACATGCCAACTTTCACAGCTGCATCGCAAAAAGTTGATTTTTATCTCACCTGTCCTGGAGGCACTGACAGGACTTGGCACACCCTAATCTCTTGGAGGTTCCTAAGGACAGAGGCAATGGTTTGAACAAGCACAAAGGTTTGAGAGGCATCTAGAATTTCTAGCTGGACAAATTGGTAAAGTTCTCCTACAGGAAGACAGACTGACAAGACTGGGAAAGGAGGGTTGAGTTTTTCATTGAGCAGAAACCATAACAAACAGGTAGAAAAAACAAAGACATAATGTTCCAATTAAAATAACAAGAGAAATCTCCAAAAAAAAAACCCTCTGTTAAATAAAGATATGAGATTTAACCAGTAGAAAATTAAAAAAAAAAAAAAATACTCATCATGAAGATGTTCACTGAGACCAGGAAAATAGTGCATGAACAAACTGATAATTTTAATAAAAAATAGGAAATACAAAAATGTACCAAATAGAAATCATAAAGCCAAAGAATATAGTAATTGCACTAACAAATTCAATAGAGTAAATTAGAAGCAGGGTAGATAAAGTAGAAAAAAAAACATCAACAAACTCAAAACAAGATAATTAGAAGTCACTCAACCTCAGGACCAAAAAGAAGGGAATGGTCATAAAACTATTAGTAGATTTTTTTTTGGAGAAACTTTGAAGAACAGAAAGAAGTAGGATGATAAATTCAAAATGTTGAAATAAAAAATTTCAAATGAATAATCTTATAATCAGCAAATCTGTCCTTCAAAAAATAAATTTTTCAGACAAACAAAAGCTGAAGGACTTTATTCTATTTATGCCTGCTTACAAAACATGCTAAAAGAAGTTCTTTCAGTTGAAATAAAATGTTTATAAACACCACCACAGAAACATAAGAAAGTTTGACACTCACTGGCAAAGGTAAAAATATAGGCAAAAATTAATATGTTATTACTATCATAGTGGTAAGTTAATTGAATGTAAGCCCATTAAGAAGCTAAAAAATAAAAATATTAAAAGCAAGTATAACTACATTATGTTAATAGAAGCAAAACGTAAATAGTTGTGACAATACCAAAGTGGAGAGACGAAAGTTAAAAGTAGAGATTTCTTGTATACAAGGAAAGTTAAGTTGTTATCAGCTTAAAATATACTGTTATAACTATAAGATATAGGTTCCTTGGCAACCACAAAAATAACTAGAGAAGTTATACAAAAGAAAAAGAAATAGGTATGAAAACATTGCAACATATACATGTGTGTATACATATATATATATATATATATATATATATAAACTATAAAGAAAGAAAAACAGAGACAAAAGAACCACAAGGCAAACAGAAAATAGTTAACAAAAATGCCAAAAGTAAATTTTTTCTTATCAAGAATCACTTTAGGTTTAAATGAAACAAACTCCCCAATAAAAAGTTATAAAGTGGCTTAATGAATAGCAAATAAGATCCACCTATATGTTTTCTACAACAACAGTTTAGATACAAGGATACATATTAGTTGAGAGTAAGAGATGGAAAAAGATATTTTATGCAAATAACCAAAAGAAGGGAGAAGTGTCAGTGTGCAGATGGGTGGAAAAATTAGAAAAATAAAAGAAACAAGTAGCTATACTTATGTCAAAGTAGACTTTAAGTCAAAAACAGTCTTTAGAAATAAAGAGGGTGATTACTTTATGATAAAAGGATCAATTCAATACAAAGATATAACACACACATCAGTATGTGAACAGGCATATATATAACTTTTCACACAATAGCAAAAAAAAATCACATTCTTCTCAAATACATACAAAATATTCTCCAGTATAGGTCACATATAAGATTACAAAACAAGACAACATATTTAAGATCAAAAGTGTACCAAGAATCTTCTTTGACCACAATAAAATAAAACTAAATATTAATAATAGTAAGAAATTGATAAAATCCACAAAAACATGGAAATGAAACAGCATATTATTGAGAAATTACTGGGTATAGCAGAAATCAAATGGGAATTTAAAAACTATCTTAAGACAAACTAAAATAAAATCCTGCAAACTATGGGATGTTGTACTAGTCAGGGTTCTCCAGAGGGACAAAACCAATAGGATGTATGTGTATATGAAAGGGAATTTATTAGGGAGTATTAGCTCACAGGATTATAAAATGATAGGCCACTAGCAAGCTGGGGAAAGCGAGAAGCCAGTAAGAATTTATTCCAAGTCCAAAAGCCTCAAAACCGCCATTTAGGAATCCTTCAATTCAATCATGTTGACACCAGTTAAGTTGACAGCAAGCTAACACCTAACCATAGCAGATGTAGTAAAAGCAGTCATGAGGGAAGTTTGTAGCAATAAATTTCTACATTAATAAGCAGAAATATCTCAAATAAACAATCCTACTTTGCACTTCAAAAAAACTAGACAAAAAACAAACTAAAGCAAAGTCAGTAGAAAGGAGGAAATAACAGATTAGAGTAAAAATAAATCAAGAGAATAGAAATACTATATTACAAAATCAACAAAACCAAAGTTTTTTTGAAAAAGTAAACAAAATCAACAAACTTTTCCTTTTTACCAAGGAAAAAATAGAAAAGACTCAAAATCAAGAAGACATTACAAAGAATGACTGAGAAATAAAAAAAGATCATAAGTGATTGTGAACAATTATATTTCAACAAATAGGATAAGTTAGAAGAAATGAAGACATTTCTAGAAATATGCAACATACCCAGACCAAATCAACAAACAGAAAGGCTGAATAGACCAATAATAACCAAGACTTGAAATAATAATCAAAAGTTACTCAATGGAAAAAAACTCAGGACCATACAGCTACACAGCTGAATTCTATCAAATCTTCAAAGAATTATTACTAATCTTTCGTGTACCCTTTAAAAAATAGAAGTAGATGTAATACCTCCAGCATCACCTTGATACCAGGTCAGATAAACACAAATGTAAGAAAAGAAAGTATCAGGCCAATATCTGTTATGAGCATAGATGCAAATTACTAAAAAATTCTAAAAAATTACTAGTAAACCAAACTTCACATCCATCAAAAAGATTATTCATCATTACAAAAAGGAATTTATCCTTGAAATCCTAAATTGTTAAAAATAGGCAAATTCAATTGACATGATACACCACATTAACAGAATGAAAGATAAAAATCACACAGTCATTCAATAGAAGCTGCAGAAAATTATTGACAAAATTTGACATTTGTTAATTATAAACACATTTAACTAAATATGCATAAAAAAGAAATTTTCTCAACATAATAAAAACCATTTATAAAAGCCTACAACTAGTATCATAAACAATGGAGGAGAACTCAAATCTTTTTACCTTATATTTGGTATGAGGCCAGGATACTCATTTCTTCATGGTACTAGAAGCACCATTTAACATAATACTAGAAGTACCAGCAAAAGCATTCAGATAAGAAAAAGAAATAGAAGGTATCCAAACTATAAGGAAATAAATAATTACCTTTGTTGTAGGTACTATGATCCTACATATCATATGTTCCTAAAGACTTCACAAGAAACTATCAGAACTAATCATTGAATTAAGTAAAATAGCATGATACAAAATCAATATGCAAATATAAGTTGTATATTTTATGCTAATAATAATCAACCCCAAAAAAGGAATCAAGAAAATAATCCCATTTATAATAGCATCTTTAGCCAAGCAAGTGAAAAACCTATATACTGAAAACTTAAAAACTTGAATGAACAAAATGGAAACAGACACAATAAACTGAGAGATATCCTGTGTTTGTGAATTAGGAGACTAACTAAAGTGATCTGCAGATTCAATGCAATTCCTCTCAAAATCTCAATGGCATTTTTTACAGAATTTTAAAAACAATCCTAAAATTCATGCAGAACCACAAAATACTGTGAAGAGCCAAAACACTCTGAAGGAAAAAGAAAAACAAAACAAAAAATCTAGAGGCATTACACTTTCTTATTTCAAATTATGACACAAAAGTATGGTAGTCAAAATAATGTGATACTCGCATAAAAAGCAGACACATTGGCCAATGGAACAGAATACAGAGCTCCAAAATAAACAGCATACGCAGTCAATAATTTTTTAAAACCATGAAAATAACAAAATGGTTAAAGGATTTTGTATTTTCTTCAATAAATTTTGTTACAAAAACTGGATAGCCACATACAGAAGTCTAAAATTGGACCTGTATCTTACACCATACACATAAATCAACTCTAAGTGGTTTAAAGACCAAAATGTAAGACATAACATTATAACACTCCTGAAAGAAAACGGAAGAAATTCTTGATGTTGATCTTGGAAATAGTTCTATGGAAATGAAACCAAAAACACAGCCAATATAAGCAAAGTATCAAGTGGGAAATCAAGCTAAAATATTCAATCAACAAAATGAAAAGGCAGTTTATAAATTGAGAAAAGATAATGGAAACCAATAACTAATAAGGGTTTAATTTTAAAATATATGAGAACTTAAAAAAATTAATTGTAAAAAAATACAGTAATGCATTACATAATGACATTTCAGTAAAATGATGACTACCATGTATGATGGTGGTCCCATAAAATTGTAACACCACATTTTTACTGTACCTATTCTATGTTTAGGTATGTTTAGATACACACAAAAGTATCTTTGTATTAAAATTTGCTATAGTATTCAATACAGTCATATACTATATGGGTTTGCAGCCAAGAGTGATAGGAGTTTACTAAAGTATAACATCTAGGTTTATGTAAATATGCTTTATTATTTTTGCACAAAGATGAACTTGCCTAACAATGCATTTCTCCATATATTTTCCTGTCATTAAGCAATGCAAGACTGCAACCCTTGTAAGAAAATGGACAAAGGACCCGGAATCAACATTTTTTCATATAAGACATACAAAAAGCTAACAGAAATGTGAAAAGATGCTCGACATCACTAATCATTAGTGAACTGCAAAGCAAAACTGCAATGAGGCACCACTTTCACACCTGTTAGAACAGCCATTATCAAAAGACAAAAGATTAACCACATTAGTGAGAAGGGAAGAAAAGGAACCTTTGAGAATGCAAATTGGTATGATCATAAAAAAAATGTAATTTCCTCAAAAAAATAAAAAACAATGTTTATATGACTCATATATCTTTCTGCTGGATATATATACAAAAGAAATGAAATTAGTATCTCAAAGAGATATCTGCATTCACTTCTTTGTTGAAGCATCATTTACAATAGTCAAGATAATGAAGCAACTACAGTGTCCATCAGTAGACAAGTGGATAAAGAAATTATATATAATACATTGTATTAAAATTGCCTACAGTATTCAATACAGCAATATGCCACACAGGTTTAGAGTCAGGAACAAAAGGAGTTTAGTAGGCTATACCGTCCAGGTTTCTATAAGTATACTCTATAATTTTTGCACAAAAGTAAAATTGCACATATGCATATATATGTATACACACACACACACACACACATATATATATAGTTCGATGCATGACAACATGGATGAGCCTGGAGGACATTATGATAAATCAAATAAGACAGACTTGGAAACAAAAATGCTATATGATCTTACTTATAAATGGAACATTAAAAAGGTGAACATATAGAAATAGAGAATAGACTAGTGCTCACCAGAGGGGGAGTAGGGAGAACGTGAGAGAGATGTAAGTGACAAGGTAAAAATTTGCAGCTATATATGATGAATCAGTCTAGAGGTCTAGTGTATAGCAGGAGGTCCATAATTAATATTTTATTGTATATTAAAATTTTTCTAAGAGAGTAAAAATTAGGTGCTCTTACCACATACGAATAAAGAGGTAACAATGAAAGGTAATGGATACATTAGTTTGCTCACCTGTGTTAATCTTTTTACTGTATGTTAATCAAAACATCATGTCTTACCCCTTAAATATACACAATATATATGTGTAAAGGCCACATTTGAAAAATATATCTCAACTTAGGAAAGAAGAGCTTCTTTAAATAGATTATTACATTTGAAATAATGTATTGTAAAGTGGAGGGGGATTATTCCAACAGGAAGATGACAACTAATGAAATTAAGAGCATGCTCCTGATTATGAGATTTGCAAGGATCTCAAAGTGAAGAAGAAAAGGACTTTTCTGTATAAGGAAGAGTAAACAAAGCTAGAAAAGAAAGAGATGTAAGAAAATAGAAAGAGTAAATGCAGTTTATGTGATAGGACAGTTGAGCAGGGAATGTTTTACCTTGAGGTCGGCCTATTTTCTTTGGAAGGAGCCTTAGGGAGAGCTTACATGCTGGCTCAAGCTGAAGGTGGGTCAAAGTTCAGGGTCTTGTGGGACAAGGAGAAGCTTAACCATGATTTGATGAAGTCAGATTAATAGGCATTCTTCCAATTGCTCACTGGGGACAGATAGTTCAGCTAATTATTTATGAGAGGAAGACCTGAAATTTGAAAGGGCTCTGTCTGGCCTTGTCATAGTAACAAACAAGGAGACAATCCGTGAGTAACATGGGAAATAGTTTTTCTATAGTAAGCCTTTTCAAAAATTCACAACATGAATTTTTGAACATCTTTGTTTTCCAGATTCAAAATAGTCAAGGTAAATGCATGTTTACTTTTCTACAATAAGTAGCTATGAATGGAATTCCTGGGTCTTGGGGTGTTATAGAAAAATTCCATTGGACAGAGTAAAAGAAAATAAAGATTTTATTCAATATTCTTGCAATGGGAAGAGACTGAACTCAACTCCACTGAATCAAATTGTAAGCTAGTAGAAAATCCTAAAGGATGTCAGGGAGAAGGCTGGTCAAAGTGTTCAGAACATATGTGTCTGCTAATTGATGCTTAGGCTTCTACTCTCCCACAGAGACCACAGAATATAGGATAGGGGCACTCACTTTCTTGATGACTACATTTCAAAGGAACAGCTTTCAGGTCACTGAGAATGGCATTCCCTAGGTCCTAAAACTGGCAGGAGGCTGAAAGGATTTATATTTCAAAGGAGCAGAAAAAGAATGTATAAATGAAAGTCTTCAAGAGTAAATGTTCTAAGAAAAGTAAGGTTATGTGCCTACACGAGGAAGAAACTTGTCTGATGTCTAGTCAAGTTATTGCGAACATCAGGATCAATTCCATCAACGGTAAGTTGATTTTTACCTTTGTAAGAAACAGCCACATTTTTTTCATAGTGGTTGAGCCATTTTTTATTTTCACTGTTTTATGCCAGCAACTGGCAACAAACCATCAGTAGGTGAAAGAATAAAAAATTTTCATCTACCTAAACAATAGAATAATGCTCACCAATTAAAATAAATGAATGCTGGTATATGCAAAAAGATAGGTGACGCTCACATTATATTCATTAAAAGATGCCAGGCAGGAAATAGTACTTACTATATTATTCCATTTATATAAAAGTTTGAAAAGGTAAGTCATATGTATAGTGAAAGGGAAGTAAGGAGCCTTTTACTGGGATGATACAAATGTTCCATATATTAATTGTAAAGGACTTTCATGGACATATTAATTTATCAAAACTCACTAAAATGTATACCTATGATGAGTACATTTAATATTTTGTAAATAAAACTCAATAAATTCTATTTCAGGAACATAAAAAGCTATAAAACATAGTATCACTGAATCACTAAACCATCATGTAGAAAGAAAAAAAAACACATGTCAATTACTTTGGATTTTCATTGTACAAAGTAAGTTAATAATTAGGTTTTTACTAATGTAAAAAAAGATGTCTAGAGAACATACATTCTATATATGTACCTATGCTCTTACAGAACAAAGCAGAAGGGTGGGAGAAAGATCTTATTGAAATTTAAATTAATTTATTCACACTTTCTCTTGTTATGTTTACCAAGAAAGAGCAAAAAGTTCCCTAAGATATTCCTAAGTGGTAACAAAATGTTCCCTGCTCTACTCAGTTCGTTATTTTTCCAATCTCCCTGTAAACAACTTTTAACTCTAAAGCATGTAAAATACAATGTTTAAATAACCTAGAGAATGTTTGTTTTGTGGAAAGATATATATTTTTTTCCACCTAAGGGGTGAATGAATTTGAGGAGCTGTGCATTCACCTGTACTGTGATTATCTAAACTCTCTAGATTATTTTGCTATTCTGATAAAATTTTAGGAATATTTTGTCTACTTACTAAATGTGCTTTCACAATAAATATGACCTTGCAGATTTGAACAGGAAGACAAGTGAAGCTCGATTTCTTAACAGTGGTTACCAGTCTACTTGATCAATTAATGGCTACAGATAATATGTCTTGATTTCTGTTGGAATACGACAATTTATGACATGAGATCCTGTGAGCCAGATAAAGAAATATGTTATAAAAAAGGTTTGGAATTAATTGGTTAATCATGCAAATACAAAGTTCAAAATAGTGATGGGAACAGCAGTGTACAAAGGGCTTGGTCTTTGTCTCCTTTTAGTTAAAATCTTTGTCATTGATTTTACAGAACATCTTGATGGTGTGCCTGTCGTTGGTCTGTGTGTCCTAAGACTATTCCCCTTCCCCTAGCTCCTGTTCTGTTCAGCCTTTCAGAGTGACTGGCCTGTCCAACTATAGAATCTCTCACAATTAGAGGGTACTGGTAGAACAGTTCAAGAGGGAAGAATGGAAGGAAGGGAAAAAGGAAGAAGCTAGGAAATGTGTTCCCATCACTCTGTGTGTTAGCTGGCTTTTTCTCTCTATTTCAGTTTCTTCTCAAAAGAAGAAACTTTTTCCGTGTTCCTGATTCTTGCTGGGAAGCCCCCATGGTGTTTCGCGCTTCCTCATACAGCCTCCCATCAGCATTCAAGTTCAGCACCTTGTGCGATGTTTTCTAAGGTTGCTAATCTCTGAGTCTTCCTACTGACCCTTCTTTGGCTTTTATCTCTTTCATACTTTTGTAACTATTTTTCCACGTTAATTTTCTCCACTGAACTACCTGCCATGGACTCTGTTTCTCTATCCTTTTATTCTCACTGATACAGGTGTCATGCTCGTTAAAATTGTAGATATGTGAAAGTAGGAAGGTAAGAGGGGTAGAATTACAATGTATCTTGACAAATATACTTTCCATTGCAGATATAATCAATTTTTTCAGTCTAAGATTTAAGATTAAATTTCTATATATGTACCTATGAATTTTATAGTCATAGAAAAATGACTAACTATATACTTCGTAAGGTAACTCAACAGAGGTTTATGAACTTGAGCTCAGGATAAGAAGACGTGTATTTTCTGAGAAAAGATGTGAAGATAAAAGTTGGGGTACACAGGAATCAGCAACTTTGATGGAAAGAAGGAGAAAACAAGTTTGGGGAAAGGAAGAAGTCAAATTTTAATGCAGTCCTGACTAAAGACTCGACAAGCAGGTAGGGAATTCTAGAGTGATGACTGGCTTTCAGAATGTCCCACAAAGGGCCTAAGGACCATGAGTGCCTGGCTCTCATAACATGCCTTACTCAGAGATGCCAGTTGTCCACTGAAAGATGGAAAACTTTTCTGTCGAGGAGGCAGACTCAAAAGAAACTGGAACTTGCCAAATGCCACCACCCACTCCATACAAGCCCCTTTACCTCACAGCTTGGTAGAAAGTCTTTCCTTGAAAGGTATCAGGGTGGTACATCTTCAGGTATTCCACAACCTGATTTTGAGTCCTGGATCTCAGTTTTACTCATTTTATAATCTTGGAAAACTTTTAAATGTCTATTTTTCTCAGTTTACTCCTTTATAAAATGAAATAATAGTATCTACCTGTGATGATTAGTTTTATGTTTCAATTTGGCCAGGCTTTAGTTCCCAGAGATTTGGTCAAGAAGCAGTCTAAATGTTGCTATCAGGCTATTTGTTCAGATGTCTTTAACACCTAAATCATCAGATGTTTAGGAAATCAGAATATATTTCATATTGTGGGTGGGCCTCATTCCATCAGTTGCAAACTTTAAAAGACTGAGGTCCCTTAAGAAGTATAAATTTTGCCTTTAAATTGCTTTTACACTCAAGAATGCAACATCAACTCATAAAAATTTCCAGCCTGAAACCCATCCTGACAATATTAGACCTACAAATACATGAGCCAATTCCTTAAAATAAATCTCTCTCCTCCCCCCATACACACACACACACACACACACACACACACATTGATTCTGTTTCTCTGAAAAACACTGACTAATACACTACCTTACAAGGCTATTCTGTGTCTTAAATACATTGGGCTATATAGCACAGTGCTTGACAAACAGTAAGGACACAATATATTGGCTCCTACTCTTTGCCACATTTCTATTCATTACCAACTTAAAATCTAAATGCATTATTTTAACTTTAAAAATAATGAACCATACATATATAGGAACCAAATCCTTAATTCTTACATACCTAGTTCATTATTTTTTGAACCAAATATATTTAAATCAATCTTGAGTACTTTAAGGAGTTTGTGTAATAATTAAATATTTTACAGAAAATGTTGAATTTTACTATTTTTTATTGTAGTCCCCTAGACACTTTGTTTTTCCCAGCAAGTCTCTGAAAATTTATCATGCAGATTACAGTATAATATTAGCCACCTTTTAGTACTAGAAGACTGTAAAATTCCCTACATGGTGTTTCAATGCATGAAGGTACTTTCAGAGTGTTTTATGTAGCATAATCCATTTACTAAAACTTTCAGTGCCCCTTGTTTTATGAGGTTCTGCAAAGATGACAGATGTTCCTTAATGTTTCATCCTGGGAATTCTCCCTCAAATAAAGTAGTCTACATAGGAAACTATGAATATAGATTCAGTTGTTTAGAGAATGAAAATCTTCTAATTATAACACTATTTATTATCAGCTTCACAAAAATATTTGTACTAAAACAAAATGTACTAGAGTAAGATGAGTAACTCAAGCTGTCCCTTAATTGTTATGCAAAAGGTTATTGCAAAACTGTTCTTCAATTCATGGATGCTAAATGACCGTCTGTGCAGGGATAATGTGGAGAAACTGTTCATATAAAGATTTCTCTATTTTACCAATATCTGCTGGTCAAAATCCACAGCAAGAAAGCCCCACGTCCCATTTTAATAATGTAATGGATTTCTTGTATACTCTGTAGTTTGAGATTTGCAACCCTCTGCAACTGAGTTTAAAAATTAGGATATTACTCACAAATAACCATAGAAATATAATTTTAGAAATTTGAGTGAAAGAGCCATTAGACATGAAATGCTTAATTATCTGCTTTGTTTTAGAGAGAAACATAGTAGTTGGGTGTGTTGTATGCACTTCTATGCAGACACAGTCTCAGAAAGCAAGTAATTTATCTTAGGAAAAGAATTAAGTTTATATCACCTTACCACATTTATAGAAATATGTTTTAAAGTAAGGCAAACCTAGTTCAATGACACACATATGCTTTTTGTGGAACTCACTGAATCTTATGATATTTAAGACTCAATAAACAAGCAATTAAGTTAAAAATTTGAACATTTTGATTTGATCATATACATTCCCCAGAGCAATTTAACTTTCCTGTATAACAGTAATTATATCTAAATGATTTGCTTTTTACACCTGTAGAGCTACAAATCAACAGAACAATATGATTTGATCTCAAGTTCAAGTTAAGACGGAAATAACCAGTTATTGTCTTTTCAAACTCTTTCTTAGTTCATACAATGAGAGAGGAGCTGAAATTTATTTTAGTTTTTCAAATGTTTATTGAATGTCTACTATGAACTAGCTATTGTTTATTAGTACCTGCCACATATATTAACAAAATGCTCTTCTTCACAGGATTTAAAAATTAAATTAAGGTAACTTATTCTAACTTAATTATTACATTATATCCTGCATTGCATAACAATTATGTCCACCTGCAGATACCAAGGACCCTGTCTCAGTTTCTTATTGCTACTATAACAAATATTAAAAATTTAAAGCTTAAAACAATGCACATTTACTTTCTTGAAGTTCTGGTGGCCAAAAGGTCAAAATCAGTTTCCTCTGGTTAAAGTCAAAGTGTTAGTAGACCTGAACTCCTCCTAGAAGATCAAGGAGATAATCTGTTTTCCTGCTTGTTCTTGTTTTTAGAGCTACATTTCTTGGTTCATGGCTTATTCTCCCATGTTCAAAACCACCAGCTCTAGCATAGCATCTATCTGTGTGATCAAATCTTCCTTTGCCTCCATCTTTTAAGAATTTTTTCAATGAAATTGGGTCCACACAGATAATAAGAAGTAATCTATCTCAAGATTCTCAATGTAGTCACATATAAAAAGTCACTTTTTCTATACAAGAAATATTCACAGGTGCCAGGGATTAGGTCTTGACTATCTTCAGAAGCCATTCCTAGCCTTCCACAAAACAGTGGCTCAAACCAAAAGAGAAGGTACTTTTCCTGCTTATAAGTAAAAATTTGGTGTAGGAGATAGAAGCTAGAATGACAGCCCTGCAGTGTTGTCCACTGAACAGAAGCATTTCAGCCCTCTTCTACACCATACTGGGTATGACCCATCTTCAAATGCCTATAAGATGGATTCTGGACCTCTAGCTATTGTCACTTTACTTTATGCATTAGGAAAAAGAAAGAGTGGAGGAACAAAGATATATAAATATGTTCCCACTTTCTCTTTAAAAAGCTTATCCAGAAATTCCACCCAAGAACTTCATGTCACTTCTCACTGACTAGTGCCCACTCACATGTTCTTGTCTACTTATATAGGAGACTCGGCATGAAATTTTTTAGCTGAATAGATTCTTGCCTATATAAAATTGTGTCTGGGAAGGAAAAAAATGGGAATTGGGTACTATTACCTGCTGTTATACATCAATATTTAGCAGGTCACTTTATAAACCTATACTTTTGGTATATCTATAAAAATGCATACATTATTAAGTCAGTAATTGTATCATCACTTATTTAAGATCACTGCTTACACAGAAAAATACAAACTCTTGTTAAAATGCATAATCTTTAAACGTTGGAGCTCTTTCTTTGGGTGTGTCCGAAAAAAAGGAAATTGAATATGCAACAGTTATGCTGTATCAGAAATATATCACAGTTGTCATTGTATCATGCAATACAATACACAGATACTAAAATTATAATGCCAGTGCTGGAAACGAAAGGTTGAAGGAACTGCAGATGAAGATGACTTAATTTACTCGTTCTTCTGAAGAACAAAAGAATTATTCTGCCAGGATTTTGGGCAAAACTTTGAAATAGTCTATTATGTTTTGCCTTACCTCCTAATTAGGTAGCTGAAATCCGAGTAACAAAATCTAGTGTAGACACTATACAGAGACACTTCCAATATGTTTCAGTTTTGTTTTTCTACTCAAAATATACTATTAAAATGAAAACATATTAATAAATTATGTTCTATAGAATAAAATATAAAATAACTTCTGAAAATTTTTCTTAACATAATAGTTTTTAGGGTTTGGTTTACTCTTTTAAAATATCTTGAAAAAACTTTGCTCTGTTTACCACATTCTCAATGCTATTTATCTTGAGTGAAAAACCTAAGTATACTCTTGTTTTTATATTTTTAGCCTTCCACAGCTGTTTACATTAAAAATTGCATCTACACAGAATTGCTTCCCTGTGGCACAAACCACATTGTTTTGCTGTGAGGTTTCAAACATCAGAGGTAACTTTGAAGTGCTCAGCTAAGTGCCTTGCACTCAATAACGTGACATTACTCTCTCCTCATGCTCTTCTGTTTCACTTGCTGCTCCCTTTCAGGTGCCTTTATGACATCAGTCCCTCTGACTCATCTTAAATGTTGAGATTTATCCCAGTTATTTTCCTCTCCCTGTACTTGCTTTCCCTACCAGATTTCATTGTCCTTGTCTTGTTTATGGCATTCATATCTGTATCTTCAGCCTAAATCTCTCCTGTAAGCTACAGCTCTTTAAGTTTAAATGCCTATTGGAGTTTTCCATTGAAAAATCTCACAGATATCTACAGCTGAGCTTGTTGAAAGCTAAAATCTTTCCCATTTCCTACATATTCACCCTCTTTCTTTTGTTTCTTCTATTAATGAAATGCACTATTATTCACTCAATAGCTGAAGTAGGGAACAAGGCATTACTCCATGTCTCATTTGTGACCCTCACTTCAAACTCAGCCCTATCCAGTTACTACGTCCTATAAATATTCATTTCAAAATATCTTTAGAGTCCCTTCACTCTATTCATCCAAATCCACCACAGATATTCATATTAAGACCAAAATTTCTATTCTAAATAATCCATAGCTTTGCAACTGGCCTTAAGATTTTTGCATTGATACGTCATCTTCCCAGTACCAACCCTCATTGCAATACACTCTTCTGAGAGCTTGTATCTGACCATATTTATCTCCTGTTAAAAACCCTTGGGTTTAAACACGGTTTCCTTGAGATGACTAGAAAAGTTCTTCATAATTCAGTTTCTGTTTTTCTCTCCAGAGATATCTCATTCTTCCCACTGCACACTCCAATTTTACTAAACATTTTTTTTTAATCCTGACTAGGCTATGAACTTTGATAATTTTGCATACTTACTAAGCATAAAATTTATTCTTTCTATCTGAATACCTCTTTAATGCAAGTGCTAACAAATGCTTTGGATTAATGTTTAAATGTTTCAACCCTTTCTATTTCCCCAATCTAGTAAGAATAACACACATACATTACACCATGTGATCTACTCTTACAACATCCCTTTATTTTTGCTGTTCTTCCCTTAGACATTCAGCTTAAAAGAGTATCTGTGTGCTTGTATTAATAAATACAGTAACGTTATGTTACCTCTATTGTTTTAAAGGATGATTAGTTTCCGTCCTAATCTCTAGAAAGAAGATTTTAAAATTCAACATCCCATGCCTAAGAGAGGAGGTACATATTAGGGAACAGTGATCACAATGGGAAGCAAAAACAGCAAAAATATGACCGTCTTCCTTAAGCTACTTTTAAAAAACTGGCCTGAGGAAAGGAAAGGGAGCTAACATTCCTTAGACTTATGTATTCTTTATGCAGGAAACACTCAGAATGACCTTGAATGCTCTCTTACTTTTTTTTGAACACCTCTATGAGGTAGAAAACTCCATTTCAATTAGTTCACTCAGCATAAATACACTTGGAAACTTAGCCTTCATGATTGTCCACAGAGATTACTGAACAGTCTTTAATCCTCTTTTATATGATTTTCTTATTCAGAACTCAGTAACTTAAAATAAAAGCAGCAGAAAATATTAAATACAATAAAAGAAATTCAAGTAGGACAGTGACAGGTTAAGTCCTAACCTGGGGGAAAACAACAAAGTTCTGTATGAGAGTATTTAACTCAGAAAGTTAAATATTATTTTTTAACATACCCCCAATTACCTCATTCAATATATCTTACTAAAGAGTATCACATAGAGCAAAACCATTTACATTAATAAGTAATTCAACCAAGAAGAAAAGAGGAAATGGTGATACAGTTGATGAATAACATTTAATTAAATGAAATATTTTTATAGTTTTTCTATAAAATATACAGAATATAGTTTTTCTATAAGATATATTTTTATATTTACAAAATATAAATTTTATATTTTTATATATAAATTTTTATATTTACAAAAAGAAAAATAGTAAATACAGAGTCATTGCACTCTGTAGTAGCAGTGCAGAGTCGTCATATACCTCTATAGTCAAGTAATCAATGTTAACATCACCAGTAATGGGGGAAATTAGATTGTGCTTCATCTAATGGATTCAATAAGAAGGGTGCCTCATAACTCCTATGATATTCTGCCAAAATTGCATTACCAGAATTGAATCATGAGGAAACATCAAACAAACCCAAATTGAGGCCCATTCTTTAAAATAACTGCTGATAATTTCAAAAGTTTCAAGGTCATGAATGTCAATACAAGACTGTGGAATTATTCCAGAATGAGGGAAAGTAAAGAGACTAATAACTAAATGTAACACATTATCCTAGATTGAATCATATTCCTATGAAGGACATTATTATAATAATTGGTGAATCATAAACAGTGATTATGAATTAGAAGATCATAACATACCAATGTTAATTTCTTGATTTCTTTGTTGATACTTTGCACAAAATAGTACCTTTTTTTTTTCTGTAGGAAATATTCACTAGAGATTTTAGGATGACAGGAACATTCAGTCAGTAATTTACTCTCAAATGTCCTCAGAAAAACAAAAAGTCTCTTACTGTTTTACTGTAAATTTGAAATTATTTTAAAATAAATCATAAAATTCAAGAAAAAGACAGACTTGTTGACAGATAAATTTGAATACAAATTCTGACTGGATTGAGAATACAAATTCTGACTGGATTGAGAACTATTTGAGCTCAGATCAATTTACACGAGCTTTATTCGGCTTATGTATAAAGTATATTCTACCTCACAGTATTATTTTATGATTAAATAAGATAATTTGTGTTACATTTTTAACATAATATTTTAGAAATTTAATAAATATTACTTCTCAACCTCTATCTATTATAATGAAATTTTAGTGTTCACATCTTAAAAAAAATAAATTTTATCCATTCATATATATCTCTATGTTTTTCTTTTTCCTACATCAGTAAGATAATCTACATCCCTTTTGTTTTATAGAATACCATATGAAGTTTACATAAAACCATTCTAACAGCACAAAAGTAAAAGTTTTCAAAGATCGTTCACATACAAATTTATATTTTTAGCAGAAGTATGTTTATATTTTGTTTATTTTGAACTTATAAAGTTTGTTATTAAATTTTAAATCATTTTTATTAATTAATATATAATGTCTTCCTCATTTTTGTTACACACCATCTATAACATTCTAAAATATAATTTCCAAAGAGCCTAAAGTTATTTGTGATGGCGAATCAATGAAATAGAGCCCAAGAAATGTAAATTATTAAGGATGCTCTTGGCTGTAGATTTTCTTTTTAAATTAGCATTAAAATTGTGAATCTCAAACTTTACTCTATGTTAGACTTACCTGGTTAGGCTTATAAATATTTACATCCCCACACAACACCCAAGAGTCTGATATCATTGGTCTGGGTGATACATGAGCATTGTCATTTTTTCAAGCATCTATGAGAGAAACATGGACACAAACAGAGTTGAAAAACTTCAGGCTAGAGATGTTGGTGATGATAATCATTCAGATTTTTCCCTTCTCTTCTAGGATATTATTGTGACAATAACTGAGCAAGGAATATATAAAAATTGGCAACTAATCTTCTATTATTGGGTAATCAAAAACAATTTATTTTTATAGAAGAGGATTGTTAATAATATAAAAATTGAATGTGATAACTAATCTAAAATGTTCTTCCAAATGTGGTTGACATTTTGTATTTTAGGCAAGAGGAGCTTATCTATCAAGTTCTATGTAAAATGTGTAAAACACAAACACATTCATTCTGTGAAATGGCTTGTTTAATTTTCATTTTTCAAAGAACCTAGTACACAACTAACATTTTATTATTTACTGATATAATTCCTCAACAAATCATTCTTATTCAAAACCAAAGAATCATTTTGTTTCATCACATTTCAGTCTCTATTAACAAAAATATCATTATTCATTTTCCTGAATCTGTTTATACATCATTATGTACTATATTCAATTGACTCAAACATAACCCTCAAGATCAGAGTTTGAGTTGTATGCATGTCTATATCCCTAGTCCAAAGTGGAGTGCCTGATTAAGTCGAATGAATAGATGAATGAGAAGCTCACGTGATATTTTGGTTTATTTTTAGACATTTTTGGTTCTCCTAATTTGGTTCTCCAAATTATAATATGGCTCTTTTTCCCACTCAGGAAGTTATTTCAGTTATATATATTGTATTTTACTTTTTTCTACACAATCTATGAAAATAAACTTTTAACTCTTTTGTCTAAAACGTTGTTCTAGACATTGCTGATGTTTTGAATATTAGGCAAGAACAGCTTACCTAATCTTTTCATATGGAGAGATAGCAAAACAAAAGTTTTTGTGACTATTGCTAACAAGTTGGAGTTGAATGTATGTATAATAAAAACGTATCAAAGCGTGACCTGTCTTAATAGAAGGCCTCATATGCATGAAATATTGCTAAAATGAATTCCTGTATATCAAGATACTCTGCACTCTTTAGTCGAAGTAAACCATTCTACTTAATAAGGTACTATTTAATCTATGTGAATAAAAATGAATAAATATGAGCTATAAATGGAAACTTTTTAATACACATTTTAATTCCTTATATAAGATTCTCAGCTTTTTTCTGATGTTAGTATCTTGTTCACCTTCCTTCTTTGTAAAGGTGGCTGAGATGGTCAATTACATTGCATTGCAGATGCTGGTTTTATGCCTTTCCTTGTCCTTGGCATTCTCTTTGCCTCTTTATGATAACAAGGATAATCCTTTCTTCAGTGGGCTCCTGTGGGGCTATAGCATCAAGGCTCTCAATAAAAATCTGAACAGTTCAACAATTTTTATTGAGTCTTGATTGAACATCCCCTAGGGAGCTAAGCATAGAAAAGAAGAGAGAGGAAAAAGTAGTCAAGAGCTGTAATAGCCTCAGTCCAAGGACATATAGCACCAGTCCAACAGAACTGGCAATATCTAAAATTTAACAGCTTGGCGTCAGTGCACACTTCCTGATGCCAAATAATGAGGTACAGAGAACTGAAATAAAAGTGGCACTGAAATTTTATTTTTCTTTTCCTTTTATTATGAAACTCCCGAAATTATAACAGAATTATGAGTAGCCAAAGGTTTCCTTTAAGTGAAATCTTAACTTTTGTTTCCTTTAAGTGAAATCTTAACTTTCAAAAACAAAGGGGGTACATAATAAACAATGGAAAATCTACTGGTACTGCTAAAGTTTCTTCATCACCACTAGGCCTTTCTCGGACCTTTCAAATTTTGATCTCACAGCATTAATTTCTTCTCTACCAAGTTGTTAGTGAAGAAAGAGCATGGGAATTAAATAAAACAGTTCCACTCGAATTGCCAAAAAAAAAAAAAAAAAAAAAAAAAAAAAAAAGCCAAAAGGTTAAAAAAGTACAATAAAAAAGAGTGTTTATTTTTTTTTTTTTTTTTTTTTTTTAAA
>CAUYQU010000997.1:0-16791 GCA_963574635.1 Cheracebus regulus
TGGCTTGAGTCTTCAGTACCAGCTACTCAGGAGACTACAGGAGGAGGAGCCCTTGAGACCAGGAGTTTAAGGCTACTAGTATGCTGTCATTGCATCTGTGAACAGTCACTGCACTTCAGCCTGGGCAACATAACAAGACCTCAACTCTAAAATTAAAAAAAAAAAAAACAAAAAAAAACGGTAGATTCTAAAATAAAATAAAATATAGATCTAGGGCTCCTAGAATTTAAAAAAAAAAAAAAAAAAAAAAAAAAGACAGAATCTAGCTCTGTTGCCCAGGCTGGAGTGCAGTGGCTCGATATTGGCTCACTGCAACCTCCACCTCCTGGGTTCCAGCGATTCTCCTTCCTTAGCCTACCAAGTAGGCCGGGAGATTACAGGTCCTGAGAAGCTGGGATTACAGGTGCAGGCCACCACGCCTGGCTAATTTTTGAATTTTAGTAGAGACGGGATTTCACCATGTTGGCCAAGTAGGTCTTGAACTCCTGATCTTGTGATCCACCTACCTCAGCCTCCCAAAGTGCTGAGATTACAGGTATGAGCCACCACTCCCAGCCAAAAAATATTTTTAAAAGCAGAAAAAACATATAGCAACTATGGCTTGCATCCCCATGTCTTTGTTTTCTCATCTTTAAAATGGGGATAATGGGTCAGACAGAGTGGCTCATGCCTGTAATACCAGCACTTTGGGAGGCCAAGGCAGGAGGATCTTTTGAGTCCAGGAGTTTGAGGCTGTGGTAAGCTATGATCATGCCACTGCACCCCAGCCTGGGTGACAGAGAGAGACCCTGTTTTTAAATAAATAAATAAATAAATAAAGATAATGTATACCATATGAGGTCATGAAAACTAAATGATAATTAACAAATCATTTAGTAGAAGTAAATAATTAAAATAGTAAATAGTAAGTCATCCACAAATATAAGATTTTATTTGTTTTTTGGGTTTGTTTTGTTGTTGTTTTTGAGACAGATCTAGTTTGTTGCCCAGGCTGGAGTGCCGTGGTGCCATTTCAGCTCACTTCAACCTCAGCCTCCTAAACTCAAGCGATCCTTCCACCTCAGCTGTCAAAGTAATAGCTGGGATTACAGGCACAGGCCACCATGCCTGGCTTCTTTTTTTTTTTTTTTTTTTTTTTTTTTGGAGAGGTAGGTTTCTCCGTGTTGCTCAGGATGGTCTCGAATTTCTGGGCTCAGTGATCCACAAGCCTCAGCCTCCCAAATGCTGGGATTATAGGCATGAGCCACCAACCAGCTATTGCCTTTTTTTTTTTTTTTTTTTTGAGACAGTCTCACTTCGTTGCCCAGGCTGGAGTGCAGTGGCGTGATCTCGTTCGAGGGATTCTCCTGCCTCAGCCTCCTGAGAAGCTGGGATTACAAGCGCCTGCCACCACACCCAGCTAATTTTTGCATTTTCAGTAGAGACAGGGTTTTGCCATATTGTCCAGGCTGGTCTCAAACTCCTGACCTCAGGTGACCCACCTGCCTCAGCCTCCCAAAGTGCTGGGATTACAGGCGTGAGCTATAGTGCCTGGCTCACAGCCATTGCCTATGAAGAGATAAGCTAGGGTTATCAAAACTCCCAGTAACCCATCCTGTTTCCTACTCAAACACTGAAACCTCTTAGCTCTCTCTACCTTCTTCTAAGGCCCTAATCTTCAAGGAACAGAAAGAAGCCGAACTGTCTTACAAGTTAGATTTCTTAGGATAAAAGATGGATTTTCACATTAGAAATAGGTGAAAGTTGAATGGGTGCGATGGCTCAGGCCTGTAATCCCAGTAATCCTAGCACTTTGGAAGGTTGAGGTGGGTGGATCACCTGAGGTTAGACGTTCG
Source organism: Cheracebus regulus (assembly GCA_963574635.1). NCBI lineage: Eukaryota > Metazoa > Chordata > Mammalia > Primates > Pitheciidae > Cheracebus > Cheracebus regulus. The sequence goes on from CAUYQU010000997.1 coordinate 1,836, forward strand.
AGACCAGCCTGGCCCACATGGTGAAACCCCGTCTCTACTAAAAAATACAAAAAATTAGCTGGGCATGGTGGCGCACGCCTGTAGTTCCAGCTACTCGGGAGGCTGAGGCAGGAGAATCACTTGAGTCCGGGAGGCAGAGGTTACAGTAAGCCGAGATTGCCCTATTGCACTCCAAGCTGGGCAACAGAGAGAGACTCTGTCTCAAAATAAATAAATAATAAGAAAATTAAATTTTAAATTTTTTTAAAAAGAAAAAGGTGAAATTTCCTTAGAAGACACCTACAGCTTCTCACCTACATCATCTCATTAAATTCTCACAATGACTCTATCAGAGGGGTACCACTCTTCCCTCTTTTGAGGGATGAGGAAATAGACACTCGGAGAGATTAAGTAACTTGTCCAAAGCCACACGGTTATTCTCAAGGAAACATAGTGCATCCCATGAAAATAGCCTGGAGTCGAGATACTGGAGTCAAAGTGCAGCCAAAATTGTCAGGGTGCAAACCCTGCTTGTCCAATCAGAGCTGCCACTTCTTTGGTACTGGAATCCCCCAATTCCTGGAATTAACACCCAGTTCTCCACTCCCCAAAAGCATATGCTCAATGCCCTCAGGGCTCTTGCTGTTGCCAACAGACTTATAACTGGACAGACTCAGCAGCTGAGAGGTGGCTGTGGACACAACAGGCCTTGCAGGGCTTGCTGGGAAGGGGCCACGTTACTCTGCAGGCGCATCTGCTTCTCCCTCCTGCTATCTAGAGCTCGCCTGTAGGTGGCGCCCTGCTTCGCTCAGGGGAACTTGCAGGGCGAGGACACCGGTCACCAGCTGCCTCCCCTAAAGGCCAATTTAAGTTGTCCCCTGGCTTGAACTCAGCGCAGGAACCTTGGGGATGTGGACGTGCCCCCTTCCCCGGGCGCTCTTCCTCTCCCAGCCCCCTGCCCTCCGCTCTCCCGGGCCTGGTAGGGCCCGCGCTTCCTCCAAGGTCGGGCTCCGAGGCGCGATCTCCAAGCGCTGGGGCCGAGCCTGGCGCTCCGGGGCGGCGCTTCGGTGCCCGACCCTCGGCCCGGCCCGCGGGCCCCCACTCCGCTCCCTCCCGGCACCCGCTTCGCCGGCAGCTGTGGCGGGGGTGGAGGCATGGGGGGACTGTGACCCCCGTGAGTGCCGGCGGGGCGGGGCAGCTTTAAAAACTTCTGAAAGGCCTCGTTCAAAGCCTCAAAGGACAGAACTTGGGCCGGAAGGCGGTTTCCACGGAGGGGCCTAAAAGGGGGCTAGGGGTGCACCTGCAGGGCCAGGAGCCGCGGCCTGGAAAGGGGGGGTCAGTCACCGCGAGCGCCGAGGCCCCCAACCCCCGCCCCGCACTCGCCGCTCCTCGGAGCCGCGGCGGCCCCGCCCGGGCCCTGCGCTTTCATCCTCCCCGCGGGACGGCGGCCGCGCGGGGCGGGGGCGGCTCTGGCCGGCGCGCTCCCCGCGGGGTCTTCCTTCCCTCCGGCCCCTCCCTGGGAACCCGAGATTTCGCCGCAGAGCTGAACTCCCGGATTTTAACCCCAACCCACCCGGGCGGGAGGCCGCCGAGAACCGGGCGTCGCGACCGCGGAAGCGTCCCTTGTCACCTCCTAGCACCCCACAGAGCCCCGGGGAGGGTGAAGAGGAGGAAGAGCGGGAGGAGGACCCGCGCAGGGGGGCGAGGAGGGGGCGTTCGGGGTCGCAAAGCGCGAATCGGAGTGGCCCCGGCGGCGTCCGGAGTCGCCGCGCCCGCCGCGCCACCCCGGGCAGGTGGGGAGGGACCGCGCGGCCGCCGCCAGCCAGGGCCGCTCCGCCGTAGACGCCGAGAGGACGCTGTCCCGCGCGCGGCCCGAGAGCCAGCTGAGGGGCTTTTCATTAGCGCCGCATTAGGAGGACACTTATCCTCCAGAGTCCTTCCCGTGGAGGCTCTTGAGTGAATTAGGTAAATGATTTGCTCCATTGGTAGTTTCTGAAGATATTTTCTCAGCTCTCCCGCCGTTGAGCTCTCTAGCCGGGGAGCAGATCTGTGGGGGCCTCCTTCCCACTACCTAGGGTCTCACTCTGTGACAATTGCTGAGTGAGTCAGTGAGGACATGTGGGGAAAGGTAAAACTGGAATTGAGCAAAGCTGAGTAATTTAGCTAAGAAAGAAAAATCGCTACCGAAATTAGAGTAGTTCAAGAATAAACTACATAAAGTCTGTCATTTTGCTTGGAGTCCTGTTCCTTGATCTGAGAAAGTAAAATCCTTCGGAGTTGGGAGTCCCACCCCCCACCCCCCAAACACACACAATTAGCACTTATTACACTTTGTCTAACTTCTTGAAAGGCTTCTTTTAGTGAATTTTAAGAAGCAATTGTGGCTGACATTACAAGCAGCAAAGGTTTGGGGAACAGTCGGGTAAACTTCCGAAGAGCTTAGCTGCAACACTAGCTCTCAAATTTAGTGTCAACTTTTATTTTAAAAAATAAAATAGGGTGGTGTTTTTATTCATCTTTTATATTTCAGGAGGTAGGGAACACAGAAGGAAAGAGACTGAAGGGAAAATAGGGCGTTGGAAACAAAAAGAGAAAGGCGAGATTAACTGTAACATTCTGGTCTTCAACGAGTCCCAAGCTGGAGTCCTAAAGCACTGCACATTTCTGGTAGCGCTAACTCTAACTGGAATATTGGCGGGCCTGGTCTCTAAGTGCGTCCTAAGAAAAAACAGATTGAAGCAAAATGGTTTTGCTCCGTTTTGTGAAGTTCTAGCCCTTGTTTCATGTGGTAGCCCCAGCGGAAAAGGGAGCCGTCCGGCTGCTGGTGGCCTGAACTGAATTTGCTGCTTTAAAATCAGCAGGTGTGCGCAGTGTTCGCAGCGTTGGAGCCGGGACCTGATGAGTAACAGCAAGAGGGCTCAACTGCAGGACATCCCGGGTACCTAACACCAGCTTTTAAGCCGACAGGGACTAGCGCGTCGGAACTATCCTTCCGACATTAGAAAGCCCAGAGACGCATTTCCTACCACCTTGCCCACTTTGTACTGGGCATCCTCGGTAAACAGAGTGAAAGCCACATTTTTATCCCTTAAGACTAAAATGTAACCTTTAGAATACTCCCTATTCCGGGGTTGACAGCATGTCAAGGGCTCAAAGGCAAGCTTGCATTGCACAGAGGACAAGGTGCAAAAAGGGCAAGAAACTTTGTAAAAGTTGGAATCAGTATTCAAAGAGATAGTTTCAGATGGTGCTACATAATGGCATGGTAACAAGAGGACCAGACATGCTTAGAGGGCATTCGTGTTCTCGGAAAGGGGTTGAGGGTAGAGGATTGGTGCACTGTGGTTTGAAGGTTTACAGAAAGCAGCCTTATCCTCATGAAGCTGGGAGGCTCTACTTTCTCCACAAAGTACTCTTAACGATTTTCACCCCAAAGATACCGGGATCCAAGACCTTCTCGGGCTCTCTCCCGACCTGAGGAATAGCAAAACTTGCAAACTCTGCAGCTTTTCTCTGGAGTTCATTTTAAAAACACAGGCGCCTTGAGCTCAAAATAATTAAGGTGGTGGTTTCCCCGAGACAACAAACCAGGCACAAACCCACACCTTCGTCCACACTGGCACCGACAGTCCGACTCTGGGGCCACTCACTGCCAGTTAAAGAACGAGAGCCTATCCACTTCAAGTGTGGGAGCAAGCTTGCTTCAGGGTGCAAACCTACGCCCGCGAAACACAAATGGGGAGTACTTAATTCTGGGTGCCGGAGGGAACAGTTACTCCAAAAGAAGTCTGAAGACTTCCAGTAATCAGTGAACAACAGCCCGGAAGGTCTGCAACCTGTCAGCTCCGGGCGTCACCACTCCATCCCATAGCCCCATAGCATTGAGTACTGTTTCAAAAATCGGGAAGTGCTGGGTTTTAGTTGGGGCTGGGTCCTGCCTTCCCCTCTTCCTCCCTATTGGGCCCTCTCTGTAAGCGGATTTGCTTTTCCGTGCTTCGCTGGCAGGTCGTTTTTAGGAAATCTTGCTTCTGCAAAACGTTTTAACATGGTAATATATTGCAGTCTTATTAAGGGCCCCTCCAGAAGCGGGTGAAAGGGGCCCTGTTTTCCCGAAAGATTCAGGAACTCCACGGTCTCAGCAAGACTGGCCCAAGGAAGGCTTGGATTGACTCCGCTATCCACTTAAGTGAAGACAGTATTTTTGTGTTGTTGTTGTTTTTGGTTTATGTTTGTTTGTTTTTTGTTTCTGTTTGGTTGGTTTTGGTTTTGAACGCCTAGGAGATTTTAAATTCACATAATCCTCCCTCCAAAAGGAAAAAGAAAAAAAAGCATTGAACTTGCTACCTTCATTATAAGCCACCCCAGAACAAGCTGAGAGGACAGGCTGCTGAGCTGGTGGACCACGAATTAATGTGGTGAGGCCACCTGGGCTATGTTCCCGAAGCTCAAAGACGCAAAAGAAAGGTGACAAAGGTTTCTCACAGGTCACCGTTAGGGAGAGGGGCAGCGCAGGGAACCCCTTTTATTTAAAGTTCAGATCCAGGACAACTCGCCCAGGAGCCCGGCGGGTTTCGGCTGCCACCATGAAAGTCAGGATCGGTTCTGCCGCGTCGCCCCCTCCTTCTCCTTGGGATGCGCCCAGCGGGCGACAGAGAAGGGGGCGCGGCGCGGGGTCAGCCACCGGGCCAGAGGGCGGCGCCCGGCTGCAGCGCTCCGCGGCCTCCTCCTGCAGCCTCGCGGTCGTGACCTTGCCGAGCAGCTCCTGCGCCTCCGATTCGGTCCCTGCACCCGCCCTCACTTCAGTCCCTCTCAGGGCCTGCAGTGGGAGATCCCCGTCGTCCGGGTGGGTGGCGATGGAGAGCAGAACTGAATTTATTTACTCTCAAATTCCCCCAGAAGCTCTGAAACGGGAAAGGTACGCGGGCCGCCAGGGACAGGAATCACTGAGTCCCCACCCGGACGCAGGAGGTCTCGGGCTGATCTCCGAGGCCAAGCGCCGGGGACTTCTGGGTGCCAGGTTGCTGCAGACGAGAAATGAAACCTGCCAGATCTCCCACGTTGGGCTCCCGAAATTTTTTGAAGTATGAGTACCTTAGATTTCCTTTCGGATACTTACAGCGCTTCTTTAGAAGGGGTGTGTGGGAGTGTGATAGTGAAGACGGGGTGGGGAGTTTTTGCCTGCTAAAGTCTCATCCTGGCCTCACAAGCGAGAAGTGGGGAGACAGGCAGGTGGAGTAGAAGGTAGCACACCCTCTTCTATTTTTATTCATATATTTTGGAAATTGTGTAAGATTAATCAAGTGGAGTCCTACGTTCACGCCAGCGCTTGGAATGAATGAATTTTCTCTCCGCACTCTCAGCAAGATGCTTTCTACTAACGGAGAACTTTACCCTGGGGCCTGCAACCCACTAAACTTGGCGTCCCATGCCACACTGGGCATCCCAGGCCTGCCTGCCCTCGATGGGACTGTCTTTCCGCCCGCCCCTGGTAAAACAGTTACTGCACCTGGGGCTTCTCAGAGTGCAAGGAGGAAAGAAGTAGGGCATTACTTTCCAACAAGCAATGACCTCAGCCTGCCAGTGCCTACCTTGTTCTGGAAACACCTAATCTCTACTTCCTCTATAAAGCTTAACTGCAACTTGCCTCCAATCCCAAATTGCAAACACTAGTAGAATTGCTCCCCTAAGCATTTCATTCCTTTGACCCTTCCTAAAGCCTCTTACGAGTCTGCACTCTGGGGGTCCTTAAGAGAAAGGGAAATTCAGGATGCCTTTCTTTCAGTTTAAACTAATAATGACACAAAGGGAGCATACCTGAGACCTGGGATTGTTTATACTTCATAATTCAGTGACAGACCAGGCCTGAGGTAACAAGTTGTGTAGAAAAAAAAGCATCGCAATAGGAACATGGCTTGGAAACTTCTCTCCAAAGGAAACCTTGGCTTCCTCCCACCTGGATAGTCACACATTGTAAGTATGCACTTAACATATACAGCCAATATTACATATTGGCATTGATCTGGTCAAGTGGAGAATTCTCCACAGTTTCTTAGCTATTCCATGTATGGGAACAGAGTTGGTAGGGAATGTTCTGGCCTATTCTTAATAATAATAAAGACTGCTGAGCTCCTTGCTTCACACTGACATCATAAAAGCCAGATAAAATAAACTGCTTAGAGGCCTTAGTGGAAATCCAGGAGCAGTTCAAAGATCCCCCTATTATATCTGACCTTGCTTTCTCTGTGTTTACATTGGAGTAATAATAACCTCTAAGATTCATTGAGCTGTTTGCTACATGTGCCATGCTCTGCTCTAAGCACTTTAATATGATAACTCATTTAATTCTGACAATAGCCCAGTGAATTAGTTGCTGTTTTATTCCCCATTTAATAAATGTAGAAAACTGAGGCACAACTAAACTAAGTAATTTGCCTACTATTACTCAGCCAGTGCATGTTAAAACTAGACAGTGGTTTGGCTGCAACACCTGTGCTCTTGACCACTGACTACACAGACAAGAGAGGTTTTGAACAGGGATCCCTGCATGTGACCCTGCTTGGAGTTGTTTTCTGAAAAAGTAGATAGGAAGTAATTAATCCCATTAATTTGGTCCATCCAGACGGCCAACCTGGCACAGAACTCTTACCCACTAAAAAGTTACTTTCCATAAACTACCCAAGTGATTCAATGCATTTTGTATACAGATTATAAATACACCACGAGAACACTGAAAATTGTTCCAATCCCCATATTCTTTTGGCTGATCCTTGAAAATGGCCTTTTCCCCTTCCCCAGAAAACATGTGATTACATTGTCATTCTCAAAGAGCACTCATATACTAGATGCACTGCAAAGCTAGGACAGTAACAGCTCTTAATACAGACAATCTTGATTGTTAAGGACTCATGCATACTGGACTCATTTTCATCACCTTCAGTTTAAACAGATGCCACCTGAAGAATGTGACCGCTTTTTCTGTCCACATTAACCTCCTCCCCCATAATCATTCCCTCTTAGATAGAACACGGATTGTCTGTGAAAAAAAAAAAAAAGACTTTAGAAACCACATCATTTACCCTCTGCAATTCTACAGATGAGGGAAAAGGGCCATAGGAAAAGAGAGACTTCCTCGAGTTTACAAGGAACCCAGGACTCCTTATTTCCAGTTCACTCTGTTCAGTCCTCTTCCCCCAAACCAGACTGCTCCTTAGAGTTGATAAAAAGTATTTAGACTAACAGCACACTTTAAAAAAAGTTTTAACAACCCTTTTTTGGCCCAAGATATATAAAGAAGGGGCTGTCTTACTCCTTTCTTCCTTTCAGATGTGTTCCTGGAATGTCTTCACCAGATGTTTACTTGAGAACTTGCAATCTCAGAGTCTTCAACATGTGAGCGCATTTTAAGAGCAGTATTTTAGATCGGAACCCAATTAATGATTTTCTTTTTTTAAAAAGGGAATTTCAGTTTTGCCTGCAAATGATCCGAGTCTGTAGAATCTTTACAGACTCTGCGTTCACCTCAGTCAATTCCACTCTAGGACGTGCTAGTCTCACAGTCTAGTTTTGTTCAGACTTTATTTTGCGCCAAGCTGCATTACAGATCCCTTGTCCAGGCTGCAAAAGGTTGGGGTAGGGGGTTGGGGTGACGGGCTCTTTTTCCCCCTTCATATATTTGAAGCAATCTGGAATCATTCCACTTGGCTCTGACGCGTGCGCGCGCGCACACACACACACAGTCATACACTCACACGTGTACCGTGCATGTGTGGGCGCCCATGGATCTGTGTATGCGCGCGTTTGTGATTTAAAGTGACAGGACCAAGAGCTGGACCGAAGCAGTGAATTATTTTGGTGATAAATCAACTTGATTGTCTCCACACTGTACTTCCATTATTCACCCGAGTGCTCGGTGGTTACGGCGGACGTGCACTGCGGCAAAAATGTCCTCGGAGCCGCTAATTTTGTGGCCACTGCGGCGGCAGTGCGGGGGCGCAAGCACGGATTGATTTTTCAAGATCGCATCTCCCTTAGTGCAACTCACCAAATGGAATCGAGTTGACTGCAGAAGCCTCACAGGATGCTTGTGGATTGGGTTTTGTACCTGTGATTTAAAAAATATATATATATATATATTTTTTATTTGTGGACAGGAGCCGAGCTGTTGGCGCAAAAAGGGAGATGTAACTTTTCTGTTTATTTCCCCTTTACTCCCTTAAAATAAAAAAATGAAAATGGCCACCACTGTTTCCTGAGCTTTAGGGAGGTCAGACCTTTGCAGATGGGGAGGTAACACATTTTTTTTTTTTTTTTTTTTTGAGACAGACTTTCACTCTTGTTGCCCAGGCTGGAGTGCAGTGGCGCGATCTCGGCTCACTGCAACCTCCGCCTCCCAGGTTCTAGTGATTTTCCTGCCTCAGCCTCCCAAGTAGCTGGGATGACAGGCGCGTGCCACCACGTCCGGCTAATTTTTTGTACTTTTAGTAGAGATGAGTTTTCACCACGTTGGCCAGGCTGGTCATGAACTCCTGACCTCTGGTGATCCACCCACCTCGGCCTCCCAAAGTGCTGTGATTACAGGCCTGAGCCACCGCGCCCTGCCGGAGGTGACACTTTTAATCCTGTTTCTTCCCTCTGTCCCTCCCTCCCTCACCCATCCCCACCTTCTCAGCTCTGCAACAGCCCAGGGAGAGAAACTGTCAAAGGCACCTTGCTGGCCATTTGTCCTCACTCGCTTTTTACTTCTGACAGTAGTTACCAATTTTTTTCTTTTAAAACTGATCCTTTTTGTCTAGTCATTAAATTTTTAATAAATATATGTCCAGAATATGTTTGTCTTCTTAAACACCAGCCAGGCAGTGGCTGAACAGCAGCAGGAGGCAATCTCTTTACAAGATCTGGTAGAGATCACCTGGGACAGACACAACTCAGTAGTTACACTTTTTCTTGTTTTTTCTTTTTGGAGGAAGGTAACTAATTAACAAATTAATTTCCAGAAATGTGTGTTGATGCCTGTGAGTTTATTTAAAAGCACATCCATAATTTTACTTTCATATATTTATTATTGAATTGCTGTTCTCTGTAGCTGAGCATAAGGATCACACCAGGCATAATTTACATTTAAAAAGTGAGATTCCAAAGACTTGGGGGACATCTCTGCCACCCAACTTTGTTTGCAGAACAAAACCTGAATGTTTTTGAGGGGGTGGGAAAACTTTTCCATTCATAAAAATGGCATTGACATATTTATCCTAGGTTTTTACTTCTCTTGAAGCTGCCTACAGAGCCATAGTGGTATCTGTCAAATTGGGAAGATAATTGCAGTGTGAATGTGTAATGACACAGTATTGCATAATAATAACTTAAGCAGCATATCTTTGTTCACAGTGATGTAACTTTCCCAAAGTTTATAGTAGCCTTAAAGGGTTTAGTGCAGAGCGACTGCAAATGAGTAACTGCCAAGAAGAAAGAGTGTGATCCATCCCTCTGGTTTAGTTCTGCAGTCCTCGTCGTTATATGAAATCCCAACCTGCAGGTACCAGGGGCAAGAGGACCCATTTTCCTTGGATAGAAGTGAGAGATTGGAAAGAGGCCAAACTGATGACCTTAATGTACTTGAACTCCTTTTTAGGAGAAATTAAAAAGCTAGATGTAGCAACGTAGTGAAAATCCATCTCAGTTAACTGTGATGATATACCCAGTGGAGTAAGCTATTTTAACATAGATGAAAGATAGCTTTTTTTTTGACAGAGTCTCGTTCTGTTGCCCAGGCTGGAGGGCAGTGGTGCAATCTCAGCTCACCGCAACCTCTACCTCCTGAGTTCAAGCGATCTTCCCGCCTCAGCCTCCCAAGTAGCTGGGATGATGGGATGTGCCATCATGCCCGACTAATTTTTGTATTTCTAGTAGAGACAGGGTTTTACCATGTTGGCTAGGCTGGTCTCAAACACCTGACCTCAAGTGATCTGCCCGCCTCAGCTTCCCAAAGTGCTGGAATTACAGGCATGAGCCACTTCACCTGGCCAAAAGACAGCTTTTTAAAATGTACTTTTAAAATAGTGAAAATGAGCCCAAATGAACTCACCACCAACAACCTCATTTTCTCCAACATTTAAAACATACTTAATTAGTCAGGTGTTTGAAGTACTGTTTCACAACTCATTATTTGTAAAACTGAACAATTTTCATGTTACCATAACTTGATGGATTTTTTTTTTTTTTTGAGACAGTCTCACTTTGTCACCCAAGCTGGAGTGCAATGGCACAATCTTGGCTCACTGCAACTTCCCCCTCCCAGGTTCAAGTGATTCTCCTGCCTCAGACTCCTGAGTAGCTGCAATTACAGGCATCCACCACCAAGCCTGGCTAATTTTTGTAGTTTTAGAAGAGACAGGGTTTCACCATCTTGGCCAGACTGGTCTTGAACTCCTGACCTCAGGTGATCTGCCCACCTTGGCCTCCCAAAGTGCTGACAATATAGTTGTGCGCCACCACCCTGGCCAGATATTTTAATTCAGCCATTACAGAAGAGACAAATGGAAGAAGTAGGTTAACAACTACGTCCACAGAAAGGCAGCCTACCAACTCAAGTGAAACCCATACTGTCTCCCACGCAGCAAAACTTTCACTGTCTTTTTTTCTTAAAGACCCATATTGCAGGGCCTCAGTTTGATGTGATTCTGATTTATAGCTATAAAAGTGATACCAAAATGTTTAACTTCACATGTGAACATATGAAAACTAACAGATAAAGAAGCCTTTGTTGGTCATTAGGCAAGGCCCTAAACTCATGAAATATTCTTGTAAAGTCTACCTGAATTAAAACTTTTTGTGATATCCTCTGTAGAACCATGATTCACCATTATAGAGACTCTAGTAAGGCCACAGAGTTAACTTTTATAAACTTTCTTGATATGGATTTTTTTTAAGACAAAAAAAAATCATAAATCAAGCTTTCTTAATACAGAAAGTGGTGAAATTCCTAATATGCTGCCGCTGTAGAACATTTTGCTAAACTGAATGGGCACTTCATTTAATGACAATAATAAATAACTGAATAGTATAAACATTAATTATGATATTTTCTTAGTTAATAGGTTATGTTCTTTTTTTTTTTTGGAGAGGAGTCTCACTCTGTCACCCAGGCTGGAGTGCAATGGTGTGATCTCAGCTCACTGCAACCTCTGCCTCCCAGGTTCAAGCAATTCTCCTGCCTAAGCCTCCCAAGTAGCTGGCATTACAGGTACATGCCACCACGCCCGGCTAATTTTTTATATTTTAGTAGAGATGGGGTTTCACGGTGTTGCTCAGACAATCCACTCACCTTGCCCTCCCAAAGTTCAATGATTACAGGCATGAGCCACCATGCCTGGCCTACGTTCTTATTTTTAAAGTAACATAAAACATCATAGTAAAATCTTCAGATTTTCTCATACTGGGATTGCTCTATCAATGAAGTGCTTTTTAATTTTCAACTTATGATTTATGTGTTAAACTTTCATATTCTTAATTGTAAAAAAAAACTGAGGGTTTTTTAGTGGGCACGCATCAAAGTTAACATAATTATATTGTCTATAGACCATGAAAGTCATACTATTGTACCTAAGATACACACTGAGACAATTTACAATAGCAAGTAACATTATGCAATGTCACATTTTAAGACTGAAACAAAAGCTTTGAAGAAATTGAAACAACTCGGGTGATCAGGTAACAATGTCAAAGCAATATAGACACAAAACTATGGGATTGAGACATTATTCACATTCACATTTACAAACGAAAAAGAAAAAAAAGGGGGGATACATTTTATAAGCCTTTCAATACCTTTCCAGTTAAGAACATTTAGCTTAGGAAATAACAGGTGTCTGTGTCGATGTTATTATCTACTAAGAAACACTCTCTCCTACCTATGCTTTAAAAAATTAAAAACAAAAAATCAGGCCAGGCATGGTGGCTCACACCTGCAATCGCAGCACTTTGGGAGGCCAAAATGGGTGGATTGCTTGAAGCCAGGGGTTCAAGTCCAGCCTGCACAACATGGTGAAATTCCATCTCTACAAAAAAAATACCAAGAAGTTAGCCAGGTGTGATAGTGTAGTTCTAGTTGCTTGGGAGGCTGAGGTGTGAGGATCACCTGAACCCGGGAAGTCGAAGCAACAGTGAGCCATGATCATGCCACCACAGAGCCTGAGTGATACAATGAGACCCTCTCTTAAAGAAAAATCAAACTTTTAAATGGCACTTGATGTTGTAATGAGTATTTCAATTAGAAATTGTAATTCAATTCAATTCAATTCAATTATAAAAGTCAATTGTATTCTCAAATTCTGACTTTGAGAAATGAAATTCAGTATTAATAACTATTTTTAATATGGGTTGAAGTAAGTATCATACATATTACATTTTCAGAATTTACTTGAATATTATGCCGTCACCTCAGGACATAGGATTTACTGTAATCTGATGTTCAAATAAGAATTCCAAAAGATAATGCTACTAATTATGAAACTGGACTTGGAAGGACAGAAGTGAGGTAGGATGCAACCCATTATTTGGTGCAAAGTCACGTGTCAAATGTTACTGACCCAGAAGAGGCTATTATGCTCTGGCCTTATGGAAAATAAGGTAATCCAGCCTTGCTGAGAATCACTTGCTTTTTTTTTAAAGACCAGCTCACCCCTTACTTTTCCTGCATACCCAGAACCCCATGTAATACCTGGCACACCAACAGCATTCAGTAAATATTTTATAAACTTGATAGTTCAATTTAAAAAAAAATGATAGGAATTATAAATTTTGGTAGTAGATAGGGCCAGTAGAAATACTTTGGCAGAGGACCAGTTGGGAATTTTTTTTTCTCTATCTGCTATCTTATGACAAATTAAAATATGTTTGATTTACTGTCAACCTTATGGCTCTTGCAAGGACTAGCAAACTAATAGGATAATGTTAAAACCAGAAACACTCGCCATTCTTTGGCCTCTCTCTTTAAAAAGTACTTCTTTTTTCAGGATACTATAAACATACCAAGGACCTAACAAACTTTCATTTTTCAGCTCTCAGCCTGGTCCTGCTTATAACAAACTGGCCATTTAGAACATCCTCACCAAACTAAAGCACTGTTTCTAATTGGTTCTACTTGCTCCCATTTTTGTTTTCTTTCCTTGGTAAACATAAAGTAAAAATTATGCCAAACCTACCAAAATTTATTGAAGATAAATGCCATTCTTTCCAGCATTACTTTACTGAATGAGGCATTACTGATGGAATGACTTTTAATATCTATAGGAAACCAAAGTAGTATTATTCTTGCATATTAAAACCAGAGAGTTTTTTTCCAAACAACTTATTTCTACATTCATGGGATCTAAGATAGAAAACAACTTTTTTTTTTCTTGGTCCATAAAAAATAATGGTCTTCAGGGATCAATCATTGTTTCCATAGGTACCCGGTTCTGCTGACGCAGCACAACTCCTAACTTTCAGAGTAAAGAAAATAATAGGTATATTAAAAAGGAAACCAGTATCCCTGTAATTTTATGATTTTATAATACCATGTTATTTATATAAAGAATATATAAAGTCAGAATTAGATTTTTGACATACCAATTAAGAAAACATTCCACTTAATAAAATATATATTTTCTAAAGTTTCTCTATAAAATATAAGGTATTATATTAACATGAGATATCTAATTTTTTAATGTTATAAAACGAATAACAATCTCTCATTAGAACTTTTATTATTTTATTTTAATTAATTAATTTTTTTTTAGATAGAGCCTTGCTCTGTTTCCCAGTCTGGAGTGCAATGGCGCCATCTTGGTTCACTGCAACCTCTGCCCCCCAGGTTTCAGTGATTCTCCTGCCTCAGCCTCCTGCGTAGCTACGATTACAGGCCTCCCAAAGTGTTGAGATTACAGGCATGAGCCACCATGCCCAGCCCCATTTTTTAAATTTTTGAGACTGGATCTCACTCGATCACCCAGGCTGGAGTGCAGTGGCGTGATCACAGCTCACTGCAGCTTCAGCCTCCTGGGTTCAAGCAAGATGGGAGTCTCACTTTGTGGCCCAGGTTGGTCTCAAACTCCTGGCTTTAAGTGATCCTCTCACCTTCATCTCCCAAAGTGCTGGGATTATAGGTGTGAACCACTGCGCCCAGTTAGAACTTTTTTTTCTAAATTGCTCTAATGTTAGAGCCCTAAAATATTAATTGGCAGATTAAAGACCTGAAGATGTGCATACATTACCAACCACAGTGAGTTCAGCTGAGTACTTTCACAGTTTGTATAAAATGATGACCAAACATTTTTCACTGTAAAGAGTAGAGTATGGTATTGTTTACCAAGATGAAATAAGTTAGATATAAACTTATTTCACCATTTGTCCATGTTAGGCTCTGGGACATCTTGACTAACTTCCATATTTAAAACAAAAGAGAAAAAAATGAGATAGTGGAGGAAAGAAATGAAAGGTAGCTTGTTTCTGAAACCCTGCAATCCAATCGTTATACTGCTGTCAGAGTGATTTTTCTAAACAAAAACTCATCTTATTACCACTTTCTTTAAACCTTTCAATGACTCTCCATTGCTGTCAGGATACAGTCTACAGCTTTGAAAGTTGATCATTATGGCCAAATGTCCTGATTTATAATTGCCTGTCAGCCTCATCTTGATACCTCCTCTCCCATTAGTTTTCAGCCCAGTTTATTTCTTCTTTCCACTGTTACTCCAGCCTTCCTCCTCCCAGTTCCCATAGTCTGTGGGTAACTCTTAGTTATTGCTAAGGAAAAACACCTGCTCCAGCATTCATAAAGTATGCCTGAAATGAATGGATGAACCCATATACCATATTGGTCTATTATGCAGAACTATAGACCTATGGAATTTCTAAAGACTTTGGATATCTATTAGTTCAAATATTATTTTTCAGATGAGGAAACTCAGAGTGGTCCTAACAATCTAAATGATTTTTTTTT
>CAUYQU010000998.1:0-44656 GCA_963574635.1 Cheracebus regulus
GGGGAGAAATGCCAGATATAGGTGAAGGGGAGGAAGGCAACAAATTACACTGCCACGTGTGTACCTATGCAACAATATTGTATGTTCTTCACATGTACCCCAAAACCTAAAATGCAATAAAAAATAAAATTAAAAAACAAAACAAAACAAAACAAACAAACAAACAAAAAAGTCCCCCCCTCCACTTTTTTTTTTTACTTTTGCTTCATCTAATAGTTTCTATCACTATATTTTAAGTTCATGGATTGTCTCCTTCATAATTTCTAACCTGCTTCTATTTCTTAAAGTATTTTTAACTTGAGATATTATATTTTTTCATCTCCAGAAGTTCTATTTGAACCTTTTAAAAATATTTTCCACATTTCTATTCATTATTTTGTGCTTTCTTTTAAATTCTTGAGAATTAAAAACATACCTAGATTATTTAAACTTGTTTTCTGCTAAGACCATATCCATCATTTCTAGGTATGTTTCTGTTGACGGGCTATATGTTATATTGTTTCTATTTTTATTCTGTTAATGTGTCATATTTTCCTGCTTCTTTGCGTGTATAATAAATTTTTGCTAGATTGTGATTTTCATGCTTTCAAGTGCTGCATTTTATCCTATTTCTTTAAACGGTATTAGCTTTGGTACTGACAAGTAATTAAATTACTCGTGATCAATTTTATCCTTTTAAGCCTTGTTTTCAAGGGCTTTAAGAAAAGTTTTAAAGTAGCTTTACTCTAAATACTGTTTAGCACCACTATCAACGCATGGCTTTTCTGGAGTCTTTATTAATGGATCAGATGTTGAACAAAGACTCCTTACTCTAGGTGGTTAGAACTTAAATGTTTCCCAGACCTGTGTAGAATCTAGGAACTATTTATCTGACAAATTCACAACCCTTTTTTTTTTTTGTCTAGCCTCTTGGGATTCTAGCCTCATGGGGCAGCATAATAGTCAGCTGTAATTTAAATGCAACCCCTAATGCATATTTTTAGAGCTCTTTATGCATTTCCCTCTTTCTGAGTATTCTTCCCTAAACATGCCTGGCACCTCAACCTCCATGAACTCTTTCCTCTGTCTTCTTGATTCAGCCAGTCTGCCATGCTTTATTTGGTATACCCCCTCTACACTGAGCTTCATAAAAGCCCCTAAGCAGAGAACAAAGACTGTTGTAGAACCCACATCATTCATTTGCCTTCTCTCAGGAAGAAGTCCTCTGATATCTATTAACCACTGCCTAAGAACTATTGTCCTACATATCTTTTCAGTTTTCTATTGTTTACTATAGAGTAATAAGTTTAATCCCAGTTATTAGGTTTGTGCAAAAGTAATTTTGCTATTACCTTTAATGGCAAAAGGTGCAAAAGTATTTGCAGTAGGTGCAAAAACTGCAATTACTTTTGCACCAACCTAATATTTATATCATAGCTGAAACTCACTAAACCCTAACTTGGTTTTTTTATTTGTTTTTTTTATTTTATCCTACAAAGTATATTGTTGGAAGCCAATTTCCCACAGGTCTCTCACATTTCTGCATATCTTGTGAACAAGATACTAACTGCCTTTTGTTTCCAACTATCTTTTCAAGGATGTTTGTAAAGCAAACAATCTTGGAAGAGGGAAATACTGTCCCTCAGAACAAAGGGCAGATATCCTTACAGCTTTGGAAGATCAAGATAGTATCTCTCTGGAGCAATGGCAGGCATACTTACTTCTTTTTAAACAGTTTTTGTTTCCTAAGTTCAGGGCTCCTGTCCCTGCAAAAAAAAACCCCACTGTATTTACACGCATCTTCTGGCCCTCTTCACTAAGAAAACTGGGGCTTGAAGAACTGCTGCAAAATGCAAAGATTCTGTCTGCCCTTACTGCTGTCGCTAGCAATAAATCGTCTTGTCTCTGACCCCAGAAGTGTCATGTTTTCCACTAGCATGCATGAAATTGTGATAGAATAAATTTGTTAGCTTGAAAGTTGGGTGAAATCTCAGAACCTTCACCATTTTTGATATATACTTGCTGAATGTACAATTTACATTTGTATTGGATGAGATTAAAATAAAATATAGCAACTTATAACAACAGCTAATATTTATTCAGGAAATACTTCTCAAAAGGTACTTTACATAAAATTATTCTAAAAACTCTGCAAAGTAAGTTATTATTCCCACTTTTTTTCACATGAGAAACAGAGGTTCAAACAGGATGTGATTTGGGTAAAGCCAAATGGATAGTAAATAGTAAGTCAACATTCAAACTAAAGCTTTTCTGTTCTCCTTCCAATGTCATGAAAACTCCCAGTACTACACAATTATAACAATATTAACATGAAAAAGCATATAATTGAGGTTTAAATTATGTGGTAGACTAAAATAACTATAGAAATTCTGAAGAAATTGAATCTGGTGCCAGCTAAATGCCTCAGAAAAGACTGATTTTAGGAAGAAGAATGAAGTAACCAAAGCTATTGCCAAGAGTCTGATACTCAAAAACTTTCCTGTGAAGACCTCTACAAATCCTGAAATATACAATGGAGCTATGCTATTTCCTGCCTTGAAAGTGAGGTTATGAAAAGTGAGATTACAAAACAGGAGTATATCCATGACATACACTGAATGTTAATGACCTTATCTTCATATATACAACTCTTGGTTACACACTGTGCTATTCCTGGTTAGATTGCAGGCTTACAGAGGACATTTCACTGATTGTAGGCACAATGGAATACACTTTAATCATCAAAGGCACCATGAGAAGTGTGGGTTGTTTCTTGGTAAAGGAGTTGACAAAATAAAATACCTTTTCTTTTAATACTTGTTTTAAAAAGAAAATAAGTGAAAAACACTTGTTACTGATTAAGTACTTAATTTTAATAACCCATTTATAAAATCTTACTAAGGAGACTTAAAAGTCCCTGGATATACTAGAACATTGGAAATAAAATATGCCCTCTAAAATTCTGTTTTTTAAAATCCTAAATCTAAAATGTTAGAAACCAAGGAACACAGAAGCCAACTGGGTCTCACATAGGTCACTGAAGTGTGAAAAGGGTAAAGAAGCTAAATTGATCAATAGGAACTGTCCTTTTAACATGTTCAAAGACTGATCTTAGCATAGCACTCTAAATCTGACTTTTTTCCCCAGAGGGTAAAGTGGAAAAGAGAAGAAAAATGTAATAACTCTTGCAAATGCTAATGAAAATATGAGCTATTTGTATAAACAACTAAATCTGACTAAAAAAGAAAATTGGGTATTAAATTGAATAGGATTCTATAACTTTGACAGTTAATTTTAGATATCAAATTGATTGAACTGAAGGATGCATAGATGGTGAGTGAAGCATTGTTTCTGGATGTCTCTGTGAGGGTGTTTTGGGTGGAGATAGGCCTGTGAGTCCATGGACTGAGTGTGGGAAAATCCACCCTCAATGTGGGCAGCACTGTCCAATCAGCTGTGGTCCTAGATAGAAGAAGGGCAAATTCTCTCTCGCTCTCTCTTTTGGAGTAGGACCCCCTTTTTCTTCTGACCTTGAATATCAGAACTCTGGGCTTTTCTGCTTTTTGGACTCTGAGATTTGTACCAGCAGCCTTACATGGCTCTTGGGCATTTGACTTCAGACTGAGAGTTACACCATTGGCTTCCTTGGTCTCCAGCTTTACAACTTGGACTGAACCAGACTACTGGCTTCTATAGTTCTCCAGCTTGCAGAAATTTATATGGGACTTCTCAGTCTCCATAATCATGTGAGCCAATTTCCCTAATAAATCTCCTATCATCTGTCTATCTGTCTATCTATCTATCTATATCTATCTATCTATCTATCTATCTAACCATCCATCCGTCCATCTGTCTTATTGGTCCTGTCTCTCTGGAGAATTGTGACTAATACAGTAGCCAAAAGCTCTCTGCGACTGGCTTTGAATCCGTGAGAGTAAAACAAACGGAACTCTTTTACAAATTAAAAAACAATTTAAATATCTTTTAACAACTGGACGAAGCACTTATTTTTTTAATACAACAAATATTTAGTGAGGAATATTCTGTACTGGAGGCTGTAAGAGACATGAAGGCAATAGAAATAATTTATTCCCCCAGTGCTTAAAGAAGCAGGGAATTCTATGGTGGTAATAAGTACATCCAAGTAAGTGTTTGAAGTCCATGCTTAATAAGAAGGTAAGTGGAGTGGTCACAAGAAAATGGAAAAAGAGAGTTAGAAATTGGTAACCAAATGAAGTACAAAAAGCTATCCCCAGAGACATGAGACATTCAAGAAGCTTAAGACTGGAGTGACAAGGTCAAGATCTTGAAGACCTATCACCCTCATGAAACTGATCCTTCTGAGAGCACAGGCAGCAGAAGGAAATAGGACAGGCTTGATCATACTTGGAGAAAAAACAAAAATACTGAGACAGTGCAATAGCAGTTTGAGATCTGAATATACTAAACTGGGTTATATTCTAAATTTTTTAAGAGCTAGGACATCATAACTTTTTTTTTTTAACTTTAAGCTATGAAGTCATAAACCAAAAAAGTAACTACTTAACCACAAAATAAGATAGATGGGATTTCATCTTCCCCATGAGAGTAGCTAATGGGTCCAAATGTAGCCAGTAGGCACCAGAGTTCATTTTAGACAAAGAATGGTCATTTTTAGGAAAACATTGTTATAAAATGTTTAGAGAAGGAAAGTGTGACCCTGAGGACATGGATTAGATAATCCCACCAAGGAGAGGGCTAAACCACTCTGCCCAAGAAGTCAACTGTAAGTCATACTGTGGAAAACAAAGAAGAGAAAAAAGTAAAAGCCTGATAAAGTGGTAGGTGGCTAGAATCCCAGTTGGAGGAATGGCCCAGAGGCTTTTGAAGAACAGGGAACCCTAATACACATGTTAAAATTAACTGCTAAATTGGTTCATTCCCTTTTACCATTTCCACTGAATCTCTAGTCAGCATACATGGAAGTTGCATGTGAGTACTATTTCAGAGGGAGAAAGTCAAGAAGAAAGGGTTATGTGGGAATGAGATAACTACCCAGCTGCAAGATGCACATTGGACAATACCAGTAGATGCCAGAAACCAGAGCAAGATGTAGGTAAGAAAGACAAATACCTTAGAGTTTGAAGAAATCTTGGGAAGGCATTACACTTCTTAAGGGCAAGGCGACCCAAGCTGACATCTGGGTAACATGGATAAGAAAGGACCCTTCTTGAGCATTGCCTGATTTACAACCTAAAATGGCAAGGCAGTGATTTCCCTGTGAAATAAATTTAGATATATTCAATTTGGCAGACTTTAAAGCAAAGTGCACTGTTTAGCTATTACTGTGGACTTGAAGAGTTTTACTGGATTAAGACTTGAAGGAATTTTAAACAGCTGTATATATTTTCAAAAAAAATTAATTTCACTATTGTTTTTCTGTACAATTTGACCAGTATATATGCTGATTAAAATGAATTCCACTTAGTGTTTTTAAACAATAATAATATTGAGTCTTTAATATTTTCCAGTTGCAGAGTTAATTATGTGATTATTTAGACTGAGTGTAACAGAGATCCTAAGTAACATAGTTTGCAGGAGAAGGGAATTTATGTCTCTTTTCACATATAAATCTAAACTGAGAAGGAGGCTCTGCTCAGCAGTGTTATTAGGACTCAGGCTCTCCGGACTCAGGTTATCCTAGCTTGTAGTTCCACCATTCCGGGGACCTACATTTAAAAATAGAAATTTTTTAGCTGAATTCTGGTACTGCTTAAATATGTTCTCCCAATCACCGCATGCTGACTTGTCACTGGATCTCAGACAGTTGTGGGTCTCTCAGGAATCTGCAGTCCCAAAGCAAAGACATGGTATGTACATCTCACATTCTTCTCCAAAGCACAGCATATACTAGGTGATCATGTTGACAATCTTTACTAATGCTAGAAGATAACATGAAATCACAATAGGGAAGAGGATACCAAATGTTGGTAAGTAGGCATCACTTCTCCCACCAGCCATATGCTTCCATAGCTCATATGGATGCTCCTCCCTTCAGCTCCTTCCAGAAGCTGCTAGGTAGTACAGTCTATGCATCTCATACATAAAGAATGCTCTTCTCATATCTTTCTCCCTCAGTCTAGATCTCTAATCTTTTGACAAGTACCCAGCTTCCCCTGAAGGGAGATTAAAAGTCAGTTGATATTTTAATAATGTTGGTAATGATGCACTTAAGCATTTGTATTTGTGTTAGTTTTCCCATTCAGAACTTCCCTATGAAGAACTGGTAGATATTTGCCCTAGAGCTGTATGCTTGTAAAGCTTCCTGAAGTGATCCTTTTCAGAACTCAGGAAGCCCTCACCCACTCCACAGCTGGTGCTGCTTTATAAAAGAATGAATTAATAAATTAGTGAAAGTGTGTTGAGATTAATTTTCAGATATAGTCTAAATGGACTCACTTCCCTCTAGTGAGTGTTGTTACCTCTTCATGATAAGATGAATCGTAGAGCTGCCACATTCTGAAAAGATCATGTGCAAAACCATTCCTTCCTTCCTTCTCTGTCCCCTATTCCTTCCGAGTTGCAAGTGTCAGTGCCCGTGCTTCATTTGTGCTGTGCTTTGAAAGCATTCAGGGAGGAGAGGCTGGAGCAGGGATTTTCCCACAATCAGACCCTGAAGGCAACTGGAAAATGCCCCCCACCCTTTTTTTTTTTTTTCCAGGGAATCAGACTGACTGATGTGTATAATGTTTGCTCAGGAAAAGTTCTTACAGAGACAAAAAGTGGTGTAGTTTTTGAAGGAGAGGTGTCTGGGAGAGAAGGTAGGAAATTCAGAGGAACGTTTTTTAGCCCTTAGAGCATTACCAGGGTTTTTGTTTGGGTTTTGTTTGTGCATATGCTTATTTGTTTTTTGTTTTCTTTGTTTGTTTTGCTTTTTTGAGACAGGGTCTCCCTCTGTTGCCCAGACTGGAGTACTGTGGTGCAATCTTGGCTCACTGCAGCCTCCTGGGCTCAAACGATCCTTTCACCTCAGACTCCTGAGTATCTGAGACCACAGGCATGTGCCACCATGCCCAGATAATTTTATTTTTTGTAGAGACCAGGTTTTGCCAAGGTTGGTGCTTAAAGAAGACATGAAATCATACTGACAAGGAGAATGGGAAGAGAAATTCATGACACAAATGGCTAATTATGTAGAAAATGTAATGGAGCAAAAATATCTGCCTCCCAACTGGATCATGCATGATTTTTTGAGCTTAACAAAGTAAATGCCATGGCAGAAATAATGGAAATCTGTAAGAATAAAGTCCTTGAAGCCAATCTTGTCATTCTTGCTGCTTTCATCTCCTTCAAATTTGGCTCATTATTACTAGAAAAATATACCACAGAATGAAGTTATGTTCCAAAAAGAAAAAAATAGTATTGCCTAGAGCAGGAATATTATTTTTCTTTATGATATTTTACATATATATAGTTAAGTCAGCCTAGCAATTAATTAGATCCATGCAAATGTTTGCCCTGTCCTTATTAAAAGATAACTGTGATTTGGTTTTAAATATATTCGTGTAAAAATATGTTTCCATCTTTAACTGTTGATGTCTATTTGGATGGGCTGCTGTGAGCATCTAGCACACTCCATGCTTTCCATTGTGATGGTGTTTATTATTACATATTGTGCAACAAGCAGGTGTTGGTGATAACATACTTGAAAGAACACCTATAGTCTCACAGTTGGCAAGAATTTGCAATAGCACTGTAGGAATAAAAAATGAAGCCAAGATGGCAGTTGCTATTAACACTTGGATTTGCACACTTGGATTAATGACACCCATGTACAGAAAGAAAAAAAAAATAAGGACACTCCTACTGGCTCCTAGCAATTTTTAAACTTCAGTGCTGCTTATTGAGACCCTACTATGTGCACGTACGCAAGACAATGCATTAGGCCCTCAGAAGGATAAAGATATGATGTGACATCTGCTGTACAGAACATCTACTATTTTTGCCCAGCATGCAGTTTTCTTTCTTCTGAATATGAACATCTCAATTTCCCACTTAAAGACCCATTCTTCCACCATTGTCAGTGAGGCAGGGGAATCAGGTCTGGAGGCAGGGAATCTAAGACTTATTAGTGCTGACTTCCTAGAACTAAATCACAAAGAAAACCCCAACCTTCTACATCTAAATAACAAAAGGATCAGAGGTGACTCCCTTTTGTTTCCCAGATGAAACATGGAAAGTTCCTCAGATTGGTCCCCCTCTGCAACCAGACTGGTCACTGGCCTAGTCTTCATTTGCATAGGGGCATAACTTTGTAACTTCACTTCAACCTCTGATTGGTCCCCAACTGCAACCAATCAGATCTTGTGTAAGGTGTAACTCTGTAACTTCACTTCAGCCTCTGATTGGTTGCCTTCAGCACAGGCCTCTACTTCATTTACATAGGGTATAACCAAGTAACCAATTAGAAACCTACAGAGAGTATTTAAACCCCAGAAAATTCTGTAACCAGTGCTCTTGCAGTGCTTGCTTGAGCCTGCTCCCACTCTGTGGAGTGTAGTTGCATTTCAATAATTCTGTACTTTCATTTTCATTGCTTCATTTTTTGTTGCTTTGTGCATTTTGTCCAATTATTTGTTCAAAACACCAAGAACTTGGATGACTCACAGTCAAGACTCTCCATTGGTAACAGTCAGGACACAAATTTAGGCACTAGAGCTCCTGGTTTCAGGTTTGGCTTCTTAGCCAAGGCTGGCCAACTTGAATCTCACTGATTTGGCTAAAGTCAGGTTCACGACTATGCCAGTTGTCATGCGCAGGGCAAGGTTCCAGCTCATGCTGAGGTCTGAAGGGAGTGGGTAGATGAGCAGAAAAAACACTCAGGGTGCTGTCGGCAGGTGAGAGAAGATTTTATTCGCCAGCAGCTCTCATCAACAGCTTTCTCACACCGTCTGCCTTGTCTTGGCTCCTTAGTCCGGTGGCTCCCACACACAGCTGTGTGGCTGGCTCTCCCCTGACTTCAGGGTCAACATCTTAACTCTTTCTCTGGGCATAAGCAAACCGAGCTGTGTCCTGGCTCCCCTCTGTCCCTCTGCAAAGACAGACAGCTCTGGCTCCCTCTCTCTTTTTCTGGGTGCAGGCGCCTGTACAGTGTCAGCAGGGCAATTATATCTTTTACAGACTATAGTGGCTTAGAGTCAAGTGATGACCTTCCCATGTAATGGCTACACAGCTGTGATAATAAGTAGAGTTACACACCTGTGCTCTAAACTGGCTGAGTTACACAGGATGTAAACATTCTATCTCTGCCTATCCTTGACTAAAGCACAGCCATGTTCTTTACATTCCATGCCCTAGGCCAAGGGAGACATAGGCTTTGGATACACAGGTTATACACATAAGCTTTTGGTTTATAGGCTTGATATACACACACAGGCTTTACACATAAGTTTTGGGCACATACGTTTGATATACAGGCTTGGCACACAGGCCTTACATTCCACCCCCAAGGCTGAGGGAGTTCTCTTAGTGGGGATCTGTGCACACAGGGCAGCACCCTAAACTCACAGGTCGCAGCAACGACATAGGAAGCAACAACCTATCGCTAATATTCCTGCTATGCTATCTATGATTATGAGAGCCAGAGCCCAGAAACGCTCATCATCTCTGTAGGGGTTGTCAGTAAGGCACTCAATCACCTTAATCTTCTGTGACACCCCTTATAAGATTGCTGTTATGTTCTGGTGGTTGTCAGGGATAAATGTACAACATTGTGTCCCTACAAGGGCACAGGTGCCACCAAGGGCAGCCGTGACTGTGTCTAAGGCCATCCGGTTTTACTGCACCATCTTACTGATCTTATCAACCTCATCAGTTGGTAAAAGAAGAGCAACTTAGGTGTAATTCAGGGCCTGAGCTGTGTGCTCTGCAAGGGCTATAATTTACACCTGGTTCAGGGATAGTTCTTGATAAGGGGTAGAGCCACCAAGGGGCCCACCGCACTTGCAAAAAATGGAAATGCAGCACCTTCCAGTCATGCAGGTGGCTAGGCAATGTGGGAAGCCAAGTGGCAGACACATAAGGCCACCCCCAGGTACAATGTCCAGTCCAATTGGCTGGCAGATATGGCCATCCAGTGTCCCCACAGACCCATAAACTCCCAAGGGGCACAAAGTCCATAGGGGCCTGGCCTTGGTAAGGCTGCTTGTACCACCAACCCCCTGATGTGGTGGCATGTGTTACGTTTGCACAAACCTCAGCAGGCAATCATCCCACAGTGACTTTACCCCAGTGCTGCTCTATACATCGTGGTACCTTCAAAGGAGGAACCATGTGTTCTCCCATTAGCCAGCCTCATCCATCATGGATACTATGAGTCAGCCAGGGGGCAGGCTTGCCATAGGTCTTCTGATGCCTCCATCCAAGACTCGCCTTGTTGCATCCTGACCATTGTCCATGGGAGCCCATGTCTCTAGCTACATCCAGTTATTTATAGAAGCTGGATGCATGTGCCAGCACAAGCTGTCCACAGTTGCTGCTGGAAGGGCAATGCAGATCCAACAGTTGGAGACATTGGTCACCTTGGCGTAGGTGTGGGCCCTGTCCACAATTCTGTTGGAGTACGCCAACCTATGACTGAAATGACAATGCAAGTGCAGTTACTAAGAGCAGCAAATCACGTCCCTCAGGCAAAATACAGGCCAACTTTTCGTCTCTGGATGACAGTGCAACCGCCAAGAGCTTCTGCCCTGGGTGGTGATACCATACCTTATCAGCTTCCCATGGTTCTTTTGGGTCCTGTACCCATGCCAAAGTCGCAGGGGAACATATGATAAACTACACAGTAGGGTCCCTTCCCTAGCTGTTCCCATACAAACAGTTAATCGTGGAGGCCACATGTTAAATACCCAAGGAGTAACATGTAAATCATACTGCAGACCCTTCCCACGGGGGGCTATGATAGCCAACCATCTGCAATGAGGGGCTTGAAGTGTCCATGGGGGTGTTGGGGCAGGCAATAACAGATTACCATTCATCCTTATACCTGGTTGGAAAGGTCGTCCTTCCTGTCATAGATCTGGGCACATGGCCTGGGCCTACATGGGTCTGTAACTAACTAGCTAATTCTGTAACTTTCAGGTAATTAACCACAAAGTTAAGCCTCAATAAACTACCCACCTATTGCTGCAGAGTACCATAAATGTCAACTCCTTGGTGATCACCATCCATACTGCTCTGAGTTCAACTTATTAGCTACTTTGCCCACACTTGGTATTAAACCATGTAGTGTCAGTACTAGGCTGGACTGTGGCAGCAATCCAGGCAGCAGCAGTACTCTGGCTAGACCCATCTGTATACCATGACTTATTAGGAAGGTGGGGATTCCACTAGTTAAGGTAAAGGCTCAGGGTCAGCCTTATTTGGCATTAGGACTACAGGCCCTAAGACCTTTTGTAACTCTGCTACTAAGGGACTTGTACTCAGCATTACTTCACTGTTCTAAGTAGGTGCCCCACTTTGCTAAAGTGGATGTCTGTGCTGTCCCAGTCTGGGGGGTGGGGGGTTGCTATCCATGAGTGCATCTATCCTGTTATCGGGTAAGTCATCAGCATGACGACTGTAGCCTGTCCTGCCATGCTCTTTTGCACAAGTCTGCCAAGGCTCCATGACCAAATAAAGTCACTTCCTTCCTTACTCTGGTATCTGAGGGGTATTGTCTGCGGCTCATCCTACAACACTCTTAGGAGTCTGAAGGGCAGCATATACAGTTACTAACTGCTTTCTCAGTTTGGGGATGGGGGTGGTTATCCATGAATGCACCCATTACTAACTGCTTCTTTATCAAGGAATACCAGAGCTAAGCTTCCTTCTCTAGTTGGGACTGAAAACCTACTGGCATACTCAGGCACTCTGTGTGCTGCTATAGGCCCTAACTGAAGCTATCTGTGGTCATATGCACATTTAACTTGAACGGGGACCCCTGGTTGACTGCTTGCAAGGCTTGTGCCTGCTAAATAGCCCACTTGGCTACCAGATATGCTGTGTCAGCTCCATCATCCCAATCCCAGGAAAGAGGGGCATTGCCACTTCTAAACCTGCAAGAGAATCAGAGGTTAGCATAACGTTATCAATAAGATCATGACACATGGTGGAGCTCTGCATATAGCTCTGCAGCAACACTGTGAAAGTTCACTGTTGCTCTCCTGTGAAGGCGAACTGTTTCTGGCTCTCTGGAGCAATGTCAATGGAGACAAATGCATTAGCCAAGTCCCATTACAAAGTGGTACTGTCCGAGTTCCATTGTCAAGCAGTCCATTAAGTCCATGATGGAAGGTCCAGCAGCATGCAGAGGACGTGTTACTTTATTCAGTTCCCCATAATCTACTGTCATCTGCCAAGTCCCATCAGGCATTCTGACTGGTCATACCAGAGAATTGTAGAGGCTATGGGTGCTCCACACTATTTTCACCTCCACTAACTTCTTAATAGTCTCAGTTATCTCTTTATGCTCCCCTGACAAATGGTATTGATGAGTGGAGATAACCCATCAGGGTTGTGGCAGAACTTGGGACCCGTGATGTGTGTGTCCACACAGTACCAATTTTACCACGTGAGCTCAGAGTCTGAATTCTCCAGCTGTGGTGTGCAAGTCCAGACCACGCAAAACGTCCACCCCCAGAATATATTCAGGAATGGGAGACACATACACAACTTACAGCTGGGGAGTCAAGCAGCCAATGCCAAGATGCAGAGAGACAGGTTTCACTTTCACCAACTGGCCCCCGTAACCATCAGTAATTGCAGCTTTGCATGGAAACTTATCTGGATTCCCATAAACAAGACTGCAGTCTGCAGCACTATTTACCAGTGCTAGAACCCGCTGTACATTAGCGGGGGACCAGTGGATTGCTAGCTCCACATATTGCCTCTGGTCATCTGGTTCTCCCCCAAGCTGAGCACCTCAGCCAGATCTCTAATCAAGCAGGAAAGACCCCATATCTTCGACCGTCTGCAAAGAGTCCTTGAGTTGAAGTCTGGGCAGGGCTTAGTTGAGGAACATTGTTTTGCCCCTTCTTGGGCATTTTCCAGAATTGCTGTTCTGGGGACAACTGCCTCCACAGAGTCCACAGCATTCCATTTGGTTGCCTGTCAATTTTTTTCTCAAACAACCCCAGCTGCAATTAAATAAATCCAAATCTCCATGCAGGTCACCCACTGGGGCCCCATGTTATCTTGTGGGGTGGTTTCCTGTGGATGTGGTGTGGATGCTCCAATCCTACTGACAGCCTTCTGCCTCCCCGAGGGTTGCCATAGCAATAGTAATTTCATGTATGCAGTACCCCACATCCAGGGTGAGGACAGGAACCAAAGGCACTCGGGGGCACCGAGCCCAGCACAAGATCCATTATGTAGAAGGTAGGGTGTTCACCATCCAGCCCCTGAGTATTCAGATCAAACATAGCCTGCCACATACCCATCTCCCAGAGTATCTTGCACTTGTGCTAACCATTGGCACAGCTGCAGCCACTGTGGGACTGAGCATGTACTTCCCACAGTGCAATCGGAAAGGCCTATCCAACTCTGCCGGCAAAGGTGCATTCCTTCTTGGTGCTGTGTGCTTCCAGCTGCTTCAGTGCTTTCTCTACACTTGTAGGAGATCTGTCCACTGCCTTCCACATTTCCACTGGGGCTCATCCAAGCAGCACCACTGCCAACAGGTACCACAGCCCATGCTGTTATCACATAGCCAATCTGAGAGCTCTCAGGGGCTAAAGACCCACTCACCTCATCCTTCCGACATTGCCAATTGTCATGTTCATGACTATACCAATTGTCATGCCCAGGATCCGGTTCCAGCTCATGCTGAGGTCTGAAGGGAGTGAGTAGATGAGCAGAAAGAACACTCTGGGTGCTGTAGGCAGGTGAAAGATGATTTTATTCACAGCGGCTCTCATCAACAGCTTTCTCACACTGTCCACCCTATCTCAGCTGCTCAGTCTGGTGGCTCCCACACACAGCTATGCAGCTGGCTCTCCCTTGCCTTCAGGGTCAGCAGCTTAACTCCTTCTGTCTCTGGGCATGAGCAAGCCGAGCTGTGTCCTCACTCCCTGTGTCTGTCTGCAAAGATGGACAGCTCTGGCTCTCTCTCTCTTTCTCTCTGGGCACAAGCACCTGTACAGTGTCAGCTGGGCAGTTATGCCTTTTACAGACAAAAGTAGCTTAAAATCAAGGGATGGCCTTCCCATGTTATGGCTACATGGCTGTGATAACAAGTGGAATTATATGCCTGCACTCTAAACTCACTGAGTCATGCAGGATGTAAACATTCTACCTTTGCCTATCCTTAACCAAAGCACAGCCATGTTTCTTACAGCTAAGTGTGGGCACATGACCAAAGTCTGGGGCAATTAAGAGCCATAACTAGGACTTTTGCAGAACCATGAGGAAGAGGCACCTGATTTCACAGGAGGTTGCAAGATTGGTAGGATTTACACATGGAGCTATGGATGCCATCTTGCCACAGCATGAGATGTACCTGCCTGAGAATAAAACCAGAGAAAGAGAAATGGAGCTGGAAAAATGAGACCTGTATTGCTTGAAGTTAGCATCTACCCATGTTTGAAGTTCATCCCTTAAACTTCTCAGTTAGGTGAGCCTCTAAGTGTTCTTTTTTATTTAAGCCACTGTATAAGTGGTTTTTCTGTGGCTTGCAGTGGAAGAGTTCAGCCTAATACCTCTCTCTCTAGGGGGTTTTGCATTTAAGGAAGAATAGCTAACACTTGTTGACACCTAACATCTGCCAGGTAGTTTAAGGACAACATTCTCATATCAGCTTACATCTACAGGGCATAGTATTCCCACTTTATATATAAAGAGTGCTCTATTGGGTGTTTCTGTAATTTGATTAACATATTCACCTATTTTCAGACATTTATAGTGTTTCTAAGTTTCAAAATTCATAAACCAGTTGTGTAAGACTTATGTTTAGTTTGGTCCTTACAGTGTTTTTTAAATCTAAAAGCCTTTAGTTATAGAAATTTGCTACAGTTCCCACTACTCGCTGTCTCCACTAGGTGAAATGTTTTGCACCTTCACTAACTTCCATGTCTGGCTCAGTAGGCAGTGGAGTTTTCCATCCCTCTAAAATGTCACAGTGAATATTCTAGCACTTACAACTTTGTCTACTTGAATTCATTCTAAATATAAATTCTTAGAAGTTGAATTTTTAAGATGAAATGTTTGCAATTTTACAGGACTCTTGTCATATATTTACAACCTGCCTTCTAAATTGTTGTACCAATTTACTCTCTGACTAGCTGTACAAGTTTGTGCCTTTTTTCCTACACTCACACCAACCTTGGGTGTTAACATTCTCTTCAATCCTGGACACTCTGATAGGTAAAATTGTTATCTCCTTAATGAGAGTACTTGACATTTCTCTGTTATTAATTAAATTGATTATACATATGAATGTGTAGGGTATTCATATTTCTTTTTCCCTTTCTTTCATGATTTAGAATTTCCCATTTATATATCCAGTTCCTGAACAGAATTTGAGAACTGGCACCAGCTGTAGGGTGGAGAAGATTTTCAGGAGAACAGGGGCTATGAAGAGGAAATGCACCATCCTGCCCTATAGGTCTTAAACCTACAGTAAGGATCTGACAGCAGAAAGCTTTTCTTCCTATTTCTGCAGCAGTGAGCCTCTGGGGAATAAGAAAGGCTGAACTTGGAAACCCAAAGAAAGGCTGAAGAGAGGTTGCTGTATCAAACTGACAGGCCAGAGACTGCTTCAATGTGACTATATGATACCCATTCTCTTGCTTTATTTGAAAATCCTCTTTGGAATTGGCAGACATCTTATGAGGCAGGAGAACAGCAGAGCAAGTCATGGGTGAAGGGGACCCTTGGACATAGACTACCTTAAGCAATAGCAAAAACAAAACATATATCAGAAACAGAACATATGAACTAAGGGAGAAAACAATAAGTAGAGAAGGAAATAAGCAGTCAGTTGGAACATGCAAGATGAGGAAAATAAGTCAGAAAGACTTGCAGTAAGAATTTGGTCACAAAAATAAAAGTAAGGATGACCAATTCGCTTACAAAAAATAAGCTTTTCCCTCATTTTCACAATGAGGGAAAAGTAAGGATGAGCAATTAACTTACAAGAGATAAAGTGAGGGTAAGCAAGTGAGGAGAAACATATAAAGGGCCATGAAATGTAACAAAAAAGGGCTGATCTCATCTTGCAGAGGTCAGTGTGCTTTCCTTCTCTGAGAGCATAATACTGGGCTTCATAAACTTTTGCTGCTTTGCTCTGCTATCTGTACATGTCTCGTCCAATTCTTTGAGACACCAAGAGACTAGAACTGTGCAGCACCATCCAGTAACATAAATTTGGTGAACCATCCAGAATGTACAACTTTATTTTTCTTTATCTCTTTCTGTCCTCTTGTGTCCAAGCAACTCCCTTGTGGGTATGGGCCAGGCAGTTAAAAGCCACGAGGGTGCCTACTGCTAGAAGACTCCCATGACAGGGTAACCCAGTTGAAGAAAAGAGCAATTAGGCACAAGACAAATCCCTGAATCAGTGAGGTGTATATACAGCAATAGCATATGGCATTATGGCTTCAGATCTTTCTTACTTGTGGACAGACATGTTTATTTTATGGCATACTTTGGGATAAGGGGGCAAAGGTATTAAATCCCAGTAATAAATGTAGGCCAATGCAGGACAATTCCCCTAAAGAGAGAATTATAATGGCTGCAGATGCTATGTGGAGAACTGAAAAGCTCTCATTAATTCTACACTTGAGTCCTTTTCGGTGGATAATGGTAGCCTTAATTTTGACACCATCCTGCAGCTAGATCTGTTCTGCAAAAGGCAAAGAAAATGGTCAGAAATTCCATATGTTCCTTATGGCCCTAGGCCCCAAGGAAAGGTCTTCAAAAGGGGAATCCCAAAGCAGAATTAGACATAATATGTGATCCCCTACATGTACCTAAATTTTATTTGACACAGGGGCAAATTACTTTTTCCTTACTGCATATGTAGGAAAACTTTCCTCTCTGAGAGTATTGTGGGAATAAAAGGAAAGCTGCAAATTAGATTTATTTACTCCACCCCTGATCTGACAGTTTGAAACACAAGTTTTTCAGAAAGAGCTCTAGTAATGCCAGGCTGCCCACTTCCCTTAATAGGAAGGGACATTATTGTCAAACTAAGGAACTAAAATTCAAGCACTGCCCCACATTTGCATGCCCTAAAGTTTATGCCTATCATTTTCCTTCTGCTGTTAATGATTTGTTTAATTCAGTATCTCTGTGGACAGCATTAGAGGCCAGAAGCCTCCCAGGATCTAGTCTTACTAAAATAATTTTGTCTAATTCAGAAATTATCATATCTAAAGGTCAAATCAAATTAAAGAAGCTACTCAGTTCAAATTATGGACTCAAGAATGGCTACTACTTCATAATTGGCTATACCAATCATATTGCCTATATTGACTAAAGGTCAATTCAAATTATAAAATTAGGAATGGTTACTTATGAAGTAAGCTAGAAAGGAACTAGTAAGTAGAAGAGGAAGAGATATGAAGAAAGATATGGCTATGAAGATGTATTTTTTTGGTAAGGAAGGTTATTAAAAAAATAATAATGTTGTGTAAGAAAGGGTCACCTATGGTAAACTTTTATCTTAAAGTAAAATAACTGATTATTTACAAAAGAGAGAAATGTCGGACAAGTCAGAAGGTCCAAGCATGTTGTAGATGGTCTCAGTTAACTGTCATAAGGTTCATGAAGGGAAATTTATGAAGGGAATTTTGTACGTAATTTAAGTGGTTATTATTAAGTAGTTGTATGTGATTAAGTGGAAATCATTTATAATGGTCTTTCTAAAATTGATTCCCCATATTAATTTTTTAAGGTAGTAATTTGCTCTCAGTCGAATTGCAAAATATTTCACTTTTAATTTTTTAAACTGTTTCTTCTAAAAACTTCTCAGCATATCTACCTTGCTGCTTTCAACTTTTTTCTTCCCATAAGAAAACCTAAAATAATAACTCTCTCCTATAACTGTAAACTCCTGATAACTTTTTCCTCCAATTCTAAGTGCATTAACAGGCCAAGGGAACAAGTAGAAGTCAAACCAAGCCAGCTCAAAGGCTTGTTAAACCCTATTAAAAATTCGCCATTACCAATTATCTTGCCTCTATTGGGGACCTTTAGTAATAAACTTCATTTTACTACTCCTAGGACTTTGCATTTTGAATTGCCTCGTCCAGTATGTATCTGACTGCCTGAAAGCCCTCATGTTCCAAATGACACTCACTCTGATGGCCTTGGAAGAACACCTAGCCATGACCAGCCCAGGCACCCAATGTCTCCCTTAGACAGAGCAACATGAGAGTTATGTGGTCCCCTGTTAGGTAGGGTGAATACCCAAAGCCAGCAGGAAGCAGGTAGAGAAGACAGACCCTTGTCCTTTAGCAACTCATAAGGATTTATGGGGATCATGTCTCTCAGGGGGAAATGAGGCAGGGAAAGAGCAGAGAAAGTCAGGGGCAAATGAGACCCTTGGATGTAGGTTAGCTTAAGCAATAGCAAAAACAAAACATGTAAGATAGCAAAAACAGAACATATGAAATAAAACAGAAAGCAATGAATAGATAAGAAAATAAGCAGCGAGTTGGAACATGCAAGATAAGGAAAATACGTCAGAAGGACTTGCAGTAAGAATTTGGTCACAAAAAAAAGTAAGGATGAGCAATTTGCTTACAAAAAATAAAGTTAAGGCACAATTAGGGAAAAGTAAGGATGAGCAATTAGCTTACAAGAGATAAAGTGAGGGTAAGCTAGTGAGGAGAAACAGGAAAGGGCATGAAGTATAATATACCAGGCTGAACTTATCTTACAAGGTCAGTTTGCTCTTCATCTCTGAGAGTGTAACACTGGGCTTAATAAAGTTTTGCTGCTTTGCTTTGCTATTTGTGTGTGTCTCATCCAATTCTTTGCTTAAGACACCAAGAGCCTGGAACTATGCAGCACCATCCAGTAATACCTGCAGCCTTTCTAAAATCTAGTTTACACTGAAGCCAGCCAGCTTTTGTAGGTGCCTCCTTTCTTGGACTAAGACCTAGAGCCATCCTCCTGATAATGTTTTTATTTTATGTTATTTAGTATTCACTTTGTGATGTCTTTTGAAAAATCTGGGCACTTTTATTTCCTGGAATTATCTAATGTTTATGACATCTCTACTTCGTCTCAATTAATTTTGGTTTTTCCCATTCCACTTTTTGTGAAGAAATCCCTCTTTTCCATTATTCTCCTAAAAGCTGAAGGGTCATGTGATAGATTTGTTCTCATGGTATCCAATCCAGAAGGTTAAGCAGAATGTGCTACATTCAACTATATGAAGATCCACTCATGAACATGTCAGGTACAAGTCCCCTATGCAAACCAAACTGATAAAGAGTTAAGTAATGTCTCATATCATTGTGTATATTATGTATAGTATGACTACTCTCAACATAAGGATTAGATAGATGAGTCTGAGAGATTAACTTGTGTATTTGTCTATTTAATTCTTGCCACAATCAAAAGGATTTGAAGATGCCTATAAGATGATTTTCAGTAAAATAATTACCCACCTCAGAGAGTTTTTGCAAATGCATGAATATCAAGCACTTAACACAAACAAGTTACATAGCAAGCACACAATAAATGTAGGATGCAATATTGTAAAATAAATAGAAAAAAGAGACCAGGGCAAAACTATAATAAAAGCAGAACATTAATACAAGAAATTAAATGCTTTATGACAATATGTAAACGTTGCAAACTGGTTGTCATGACTCAAGTGGAAATGGCACCAGGTTTAAGATGTGTAAGAAGAAACCCAGAGCCAGAAAAAAAGTCATGAATTTATTGAGGGATTATATACAAGAGAGAGAGAGGGTCCAGGGGCAGTGGGCTGGGCAGAAGAACCATACGGCCTAGTGGCCACAGGCTGGGGAGAAAAGTAACTGCTTGCAAAAGGCATGCAGTTTACAGAGCATTTTCATTCATGCCCTTTCCCTAACAATCTCTACCTGGCAACCTTCATTCAACCCAAACTCAGGGCTTCAGTCTTCTTTATAGCCCACGTTCCATGGGATGGAATGATGGCTCAGATGCTCCTCACAGACAGGAGATGGATCTTCAGGTTGGCCATTCCCAGATTCCCTATCTCTGAACATATATTCAGAAGCATCTGCCATAGGGAATCATTCTCAGGATATGCTAAAGCTATTGCTAACAGGTGAATTTACCATACACAGGCTCCCAGTTTTTCTCTGAGCTTTCTAGTGCATTTTTTAAAAAGGGTACATTATAGCCAGGTGTGGTGGCTCATGTGTGTAATGCCAGCACTCTGGGAAGCCAAGGCAGGCAGATCACCTCAGGTCAGGAGTTCAAGACTACCTTAGCCAACGTGGTGAAATCCTGTTTCCACTAAAAATACAAAAAAATTAGCTGAGCGTGGTGGTGGGCACCTGTAATATCAGGTGCTTGGGAGGCTGTGGCAAGAGAATCACTTGAATTCAGGAGTTGGAGGTTGCAGTGAGCTGAGATTGCGCCACTGCACTCCAGCTTGGGTGACAGAGGGGGACTCTGTCTCAAAAATAAAAATTAAAAGAAAAGGTACATTACATAATTCATATGTTCTATAAGATAAAAGAACGCCAAGTTTTTGTTTCTTTTTAATAGTAAACCTGAGGCGTTTAGTAATTTACATAAGATAATACATACAGCCACTAATTGAAGGAGATTGTGTTTAATTAAACCCAGCTTTTCTGTATCACTTTATTTCACACATTAGCATAAGTCTTGTGAACTATGATTTCTGTAGCTTTGGGAAATGTCCTCTAAGACCCTGGATGTTAACTTGAGAAGCCCTGAATGTCAATTATAGAAAATAAGTCAAAATGATGTAAACATGGATTCCTAATTAAAGCATAAATTATAAAGGCTTAATCCATCTTCCATATTTAGGCCCACTATGTACACCATTTTCTAGAACAATCCAATGTCATCTACAGAAACACTTGGAGGGTTTGTGAAAGTAGATTTGCTGGATGGGTCATGATAAGTTGAATTTCTTATAAGTTCTCAAATGATGATGGTGATGAACCACATTTTGAAAATCATTGCCCTAGACTTGGATGTATCTTATCCCTTGGGGAGCTAGCTGCCTACAGGAAACTTGTGTTCATTTTGTCCAAACTGGGAAGAGGGAGATGTGATTTTCCAGTATTGCCAGTATCTAGGTGACTAATTTTGCATAATTTTGGAGTTCAGTAATGAGTCCACTTGCTTACAAACAAGAGCCTAACTTTCCAATATCAGCTTTATGTATGATGAATGTGATACATGGTTCCTATCTATTTTTTTTATTTCAAAAGCAGTTTAGAACTCCAGAAGAGAACACAGAAGTATCATTTATTATGTTGTCTCTATTCTGACATTATGTATGCCTCTAAAGCTGAAATCCAGAAATAGCATTACTATTCACAAAACATAGTCATGTTAGCAAAATATAATTTTTTGAATATGCATTTTAGTGGTGTTCCCCCCACCCCCCAAAAAGAAGCAATGAATCGCAAACACCATGTCACAGTAAATGCCTGTGCAATTATAAAAAGGCAAATTTAATGAGATGGCAAAAAAGACAAAGGAACATTTATTTCTAGGCATTAATGAATGCAAATTTTTTGCCTGTGGTTCACAATTGTTTGAGGTATATTTGAAATTAAAGATAAAATGTTATCTGTGTGACAAAGTAAGTGCTAATGAAATACAAACTTATTTAAAGAGGCTGTGAAGGAGAAATATTATTTTAAAAAGAAATGTGACTGACCTCAGATAATATTTGCATCCAAATTAGTAAGGTGGTAAATTTTACTCCTCATTCCTGAAAGCTATCTGGGAAGCTTTGCATATGATGATCAATGAATAAAGTGCACTTTCAGCTCTTTTGATCTCAAAGATTCAATAAAGAAATTTATTTGAAAATATAGTTCTTTAGAAGAGATGTTGTGGCAAAGGAAACCAAAATTGCTCATCTTGCCATTAAGCCCAGTTACCACATCAAAACTACACATTGCTCTGTAAATACATTTCCACTTTCATAGGGAATTTTATTGTGCTCAAACAAAAAGTTAAAAGGTTGTGTAAAATGTTATAGAAACTCCAATAATTTGGCAACAAGGGTTGGAAGAAACTTCATGTTTTACTATTTTATTAGATTTATAACAAATATAAAAGAGCTGTTTTGCTTATCTTGGTAAAGATATTTCCATAAAAGTCCTGGAATTAACATGATGCCCTGCTAAGTGAAAAACTGCTTCCCCATGTTTTGAAAAGCAGCAGAGCAGTCGATCAGATCATTAGCATGCTCACTAAAAATGCTGAGTCCAAAAAGCAAAAATAAAGGCTCTGGGCTCCTTTTTGTACAAGTAGTGAATTAAGTAATTCTATATTAGTGAGAAACAGCCCATATCTAAAATATTATGTTTGGTATTTTATTAGATAACAAATATTCTAATATATTTTATATTTATACCAAATGAGATATAAAATAGTTTTAAATTTTTCATTTAAGCAAAATGCAGGTAACTTTCTTGAGAAATTTGACAACTTAAACATATGGTTTCTGAGAAATTTGACAACTTTTAAGAGGAAACTAATAATAACCCAATTCTTATAGGCTTTTTTCTTTTTTGAAGTTGAAAATGCTCTCCGTTTCAAGAAAGTTTTGGAAAATACTACGTCGGAATTTCCCTATCAGTTCCTATAATGTTGCCAATTTCTTCCCAGGAGCTATCTTCAAAGTATAATATAAGAGACTATCACAATAGGAAGTCTATGTGAAATAGTAATTCTCATTTCTAAATTTACAAGAATCTAAAAAAATAAATGCTGTGACTTACAGTAAAAGAGTTAAAGATACATCTGGCTAATGATGTATAAAATCCTATTAACTCCTATAACATGTAAAGACTATTGGTCTTTAAACTATCTAGTTTATCCAGTTGAAATCTTCAGATAGCAAACCTTGATTGTTTTTATCGGTTATTCTAAGATTCATAGGGGAATAAAGAAAGATTAAATGAGAAATTGTTGGGAAACGTAGCAATTTTTTAAGTGAGCTTTCCATTATTTTTCTGCATTCATCTTAGAAGTGAATTGGTGTTCATAAGCTTTATCTTAACAATTACTTAGAAATGAGGAAGTGTTTATGGATCAAAAATCTATGTATTGTAATGTTTTTCTATGTGTGCACAAGAACATTAGAACAGATGTTATTTTTCTACAATTTGAGTTCTTACAACAGAAGAAATTATAACTTGATCTAATAAACAGTGAACACAAATTATAATCACAGGACATTCTATTTGCTGTAATATAATAGAAATCTGAGACTTACAACTTACCCCTAGAGAAAAAGGCAAAACTGAAAACAAAAACAACAAATAACAAGGAAAATCTTCATGCAATTTAGTTGTGTTGCGTGTGACTTGGGGTTTTACTGGTAAAGTGGTAACATGTTACACTGATTAGAGCTGGTGGCTGAATGGGAAAGACTGCTCTTGTAAGAAGGGGAATATAATCAGATCCTGATTTTGCTCTATAAGAGTAACTTTTATAGCTATATGTTTGTGGTTAAATAAAACTTTATTATTAAAATTTTGCATGAAAAAAAGTTTGTGAATCTGAAGCTTCTAACCCCTTTGTACTTCATTGAAACAATGAGTTTCCTAATTAAAGCATCACATTTATTATTATATCAAATACTGAGTTAGAATAGAACAGACTATTTTCAAAACTAAAGAAAATTTTAAATCAAGCGTTTATTGCCAGTATTATGATCATTTTCAATGATTTATAATTTGTAAGGATGAGAAAAGTCATCTAACAACTGTTGAAACTCTAAAATGCCTCTTATTAATCTAAAACAATTAGAAAGTTGCCTTGACACATTTGAAGAAAATTAAGAGTAACTACTCCTGAGTTGGTTAAGTTCTTCAAACAAGTCTAAGGAGAACACTATCCCATCAACATCAACAGTACATGAGTGAAGAAATAAAATCACTATTAAGAACTGTGTGAACTGAAGAAGAGACATGCAGCCGCCTGGCTCCCACCTGGTCGGCAGCCAGCTGGGAACAAATCTCAGCCCTGCCCATGGTGAGTGTCTTCCCTTCCCGATCCTCCCTCAGCTTCCTCGTCTGTTTTTAAAGATAGGATTGCCATGAAAATGAATGCAAAGCTTTCCATAGTGGGGATCTCTGAAATTCTTTCGGTTGAGCTCCCGACATTGAAACTATTTTCATCATAGTCCAAGAAGTAACTTGCTTTGATCATTCTCATTCTCGCATGAGAATGCAATGGAGTTTTTCAGAGGCTACACCATGTGAGATATCACAACAGACTGAATGCAGAACAGACATGAGAATACAGCTGTCTCCTATTAAACCAGACATTACAGTGATTTGCAAACAAGTGAAAGAGTGCCTCTCCTCTCACTACCTCATTTTGTTTTTGAAAACACAGCTCTTGTTTATAAAACTATGCAATTGGTGTTAACATGTAGTTTTAAATAAATTAATAGAAAATATATTTAAAACATTCTTGTTTTTATTTCTAATATGGTAAATACAGCAATGCAATAAACAGCCACAGATATACAAACATACATGGAAGCTCTTTAGACACTAATATTTTAGAATGTAATGGATCTTAAGACTAAAAAACTGAGACCTATTGATTTAAATCAATTGCCTGACAAAAATATTTTTCACATGAATTAATTCACAAGGCAGAAAGCAATTATCTGATAAGGCTATATAGCCCAAATTTGGTTTTAAAACATGTAACAACTATTTATATTATTTCTCTACTTTTTAATAAACTGTTGAGAGCAATGGGTTCGCAGCTCTAGCAGCTTGTTAGACTTACCTGTGAAGTTTCTATAACATACTATTGTCTTTGGTCTCACATTCTGCCACTGATATTTTATAAAAGCTCTCTGCCTCTGTACAGATTAATTTCATCATGAAAATAATAGGTTTAATGATTATCATGTCTAAGTAGGTATCTCATTGCTCAACCCAAAATGCACCAGACTCTACCTTGTATCATAGCTATTTATGTGCATGCTTAGCTTCCCCAGCAGACCCTGAGCAACCCAGGGCAGCACTGATATGAGAAGCATTTTTTTCTTCTGGTCCACTTAGAATGCCCCAGAGTATGTAAGTATTCAACTAATGTTAACTGGACAAATGACTGAATGAGAGAATGTGTAACTGAGGACTCCCTCTACTTCCTTTGCAGTGCAAATGGAATGCCCCCAAATGGCCCCCAGATTGCAGAGCTTGACACTCACATCCCAATGATAGCAGCAACCTCCACAGCCCGTTCTAACATCTTCCTAGGGAACTTTATCTTCTTAGGGACCTTATGAATAGGGTATGAATGTTCAGAGGGGAAGACCTCCAGCTTCCATCCTAATTCCCAGAGCCACTGATTGTCCAGCAGAAATTGACTTTCATGAGTCATGTCAGATAATGGAATGGGGGACGGATAAGGGCCATGGTGTTGGGAGAATCTTATTCTCGTTGCAACCTTTATTCAAGAACAGGAGACCCAAGTGTCACTGAACTTAAAATTCAGGGATACAGTTGTATGTCTCTGAGGCACACAAGACTGCTCAGGAATGCAGCAGCAAAGATGCCCCTGTGGCAGAGGACATAACACAGGGTGTGTCATTAAAGCTGGCCTTGGAAGCTAATGACCCATAGACCCCAGTTGTGTCTTCTGTCGAGCCAGAACTGAGCCTCTCTTAGCAGGTGTCCCCATGTGTCATTCTCAGTTAAGGTGTCCCCATGTGTCATTCTCTCTGATGAACTTGAGCCCTGAGGGTTACTGCTCTCAAAATTTTTTGAATTTATACTTGTTGCCACTTCGTGATATGCAAACAGACCTCAGGAGGCTAATCCTGAGGCCTCATCTCATAAAGCCCCCAAATATCAACACTTTCCTCCTCTGCAACCAATTGATTATTGAGGGGACTGAAGAATTTTTAAAATAACTTTATTGAGATATAATTTATATACCTTGTAATTTACCCATTTAAGTTGTACAATTCAAAGTTCAATGGCTTTTAGTATATTTGCAGAGTTATACAACCATAATCACCATAATCAATTTTAGAGAATCTTTGTAACCCACCAAAAAACCACCTGTCCACATCAGCAGTCACTCCTTATTGTGACCCGACCCCCAAAGTTTACAAACTTCCAGTCCTAAGGGACAGGGTTTAGGGCAGGCTATGCCAAAATATGGTATCTTAAATATTATAGGCTTAAGGGATTTAAGAAATGTCAGGTGGAGGAAGGACTCTCTGACTATCCCTTGAAACAGATCACAAGACCTTCAGGGGACAGGTGCCCTTCCTATACCCAATGTACTTCTCCTTAGGATCCTTATCTCCAAAGAGAAAGCAGCACCAAGAAGAAACTGAACAAACAAGCCTTGCTAAGTTTCCATTTCTTAGCCTGTGGCCCTCTGTCCATCACATTTTTTCCATGACTTTCCATTCTTTATCAAACCTAATATAAAAATAGTCAGATTTAACTGTTTCTTTATGTTTTCATTTCTTTATGATGACTCTTGTGACATGTAAAACTCACATTAAGTATATATGCCCTTTTTTTTCTCTTGTTAATCTGTCTTTTGTGCAGGGCCCAGTCAATATACCTAAAATAGATTTAAAATTTTTTTTTGCCTTTTCCCAGAATTATTTTTTTTCCAATCTTTGCAAACTTTTTCTAATTGGTAAGTTTCAGTACAGGTATTATTTAGGCATATAAGGGTAACCATTCAAAGAACTTAACATTAATACTAAAAATTAAAAGTGGTTATTTTAGAGGAAGTGATACTTGTGGAAAGGTGGCGGGAATTAGCGAACATGTGAGCCTAATTTTTAGGGTAACTATAGACAATCACTAGTCTACTTTCTGTCTCTATGAATTTGTCTATTCTGGATATTTTATGTAAATGAAATGATATATTATATGGTCGACTATGACTGGCTTCTTTTATTT
The DNA here is from genome assembly GCA_963574635.1 of Cheracebus regulus. Taxonomy (NCBI): domain Eukaryota; kingdom Metazoa; phylum Chordata; class Mammalia; order Primates; family Pitheciidae; genus Cheracebus; species Cheracebus regulus. Next base: position 27,108 of record CAUYQU010000998.1, read on the forward strand.
AGACTGTTTTGCATATTCATCCATTGTAGCATATATCAGTACTTCATTTCTTTTTAATTGCCAAATAACATTACATTGTACAGAAAAATGACATTTAATTTATTCATTCATCAGTTGATGGACATTTAGGTTGTTCCACTGTTAGGTATTATGAATAATGTGAAGATTTATTTTTAAGCCACTCAAAGCACACAAAAAAAATTCCTTAAGTCCTTCTCTCAGACCTACATGTATATACAATCAAGGGATTCTTCATGGGGCAGAGGTGAATGCTAGATCTTAAAGTTAAATTTTTACTTCTGCTTAAAACTTGAAACTGTGACCATTTATCTCATTAAGAAGAGAAAAAAATGCAAATAATACACAGGAAATAAAATGGACTTACTGAAGTCAATCATAGAATCACAAAAGGTTAAAGAAAATAACTTGAGTTATTTTACAAGAAAACTTCAGTTCCAGAGAGATTAATCTGACAAATTGTTCAAGATTACATGCTGTCTTGACTTTTGATGCTGATAGGTTAAAATGTTATGCTACCAAGTTAAAAAAGAAAAAGAATAAAGTTCAAAAACCTCTCAAAGCAAAATAAGTAAAAACAAATGTATTTACTGAAAATCTTAAAATGAAACACTTGAAAGCTATTTATTGCCTTCCTTTGCAGCTTCAGGAGACACACCCTTGTGATAAGAGAGCCATAGGTTACATAACTCTGTTCCTGATGAAAGAGAGTTTGTACCTTCTCCTCCAGGCTGCAGGCACCCCACCCTGGGTAATAGAAGGGAGAGGTGTTCTTGGTGATAACATTATATTGTACAGAAAATTTCTGTACAATGTAATGTTATCACCAAGAACACCTCTTTCTATGTCCCAGGATGAAGTGCAGTGGTGCAATCATAGATCACTGCAGGCTCCAACTCCTGGGCTCAAGTGATCCTCTCACCACAGCCTCTTGAATAGCTAGGACTACAGGCATACACCACCACACCTGCATAATTTTTAAATTTTTTGTAGAAAAGGGGGTCTCACTATGTTGCCAAGCTAGTATCAAACTCCTGAGCTCAAATGAGCCTCTTGCCTCAGTCTCCCAAAGTGCTGGAATAACAGGCGTGAGCCACTGTGCACAGCCTTACCCCCTCACTCTTAATCCACCCCTACCTTTACCTGCTCAGGCCTCATTTTCCTGATCAAAGTATACCCTTCAAATCTTCTCTATTTCTCACAAGTTTTAGGGTGTATTTTGATCAGATTTTTATCTGCTCAAAACACAATGGCATTTTTTTGTTTGTTTGTTTTAGGGGACTTCAGCGTGAAGTCATCTCTGCTTTGATTGGGTGTTGGGTCTTGGGGGTGGTGGGGGATGCCTTCCACTTCTCAAATTTGGACTCCAGAGCTTGGCATTAACTCACTAGCCTATCACTAGATTTAGCATTTTTTTATATACTAGAGAAATGACATAAATTTCTTCTAGAATTTTAAAGATATTTTTCCTATTAATTCTCCCCCTTAATTTCTTTTATTTTCATTAATTCCTTGCTTTTTAAATGCTATACTTGCATTCATTTAATTCTCTATGAATTGGATTTATTCAATAAATATTTATTTCTTTCTTAATAAATGGTTATATTTGTTTCAATTCTTTAACCTTAAAACATTTATTTTTGGGAATATTATGGGAAGGATCTTTTTTTTGTTGTTGAAAGTATAAACAAGATACATCCTAAGATAGTTTAAGGCAGTAAAAACTGAACTTGAATTTATCTCTGTAAACAGTGAACAACGATTACCAAGTGTTTATTTGAATGATATTTGTATTCTGTTATTAACTAAAACCTCAGTATACTTCTCCAGATGAAGACATTGGTCAAAGGTCGGTCAGTGCTTGAATTCTACAAACAGTGCATTTTGCCTTTATGAACAAGAGTTACAGAAGAGAATGACTTGATATTTCTTAAGTCTAGCTCTCCAGACAATCCCACCAATAGGACCCAAAGATATGATTAAATTCATAGTCTTGATACTATTATTAGACATAAAATAATATTTCCTTTCACTTATTTATCAATTCAACAAGTGTTTATATGCCTACATATTTTGCAATCCAGGATTTCAGGGATAAAAATTTGTGATAAAATAAGCAATAGTCATATAATTGATCTTTTGGGGGGATATTTTAATTCCAAAATTATTTTCCTTTTCACACAGTGGCCACAATTGACTTGTAATTTTCTCTTAAGTTAAAACATCTCACTTTCCAAATAACACTTGTACATGGTAACAAAATCTCCATGTATAGGGAAAGACTTCTAGTGAATATTTTCCCTAACTTCCCCCACCCTTCCACAGTCTCACTTCCCCTAAAATAACCACTTCTAATTTTTAATACATGTTTTAAGTTCTTCGAAAGATTCTCCCATATATCTAAATAATACGTGCACCACTTTTTAAAATTTACCAATTAGAGAGATTTTAAATTGATTTCCTAATATGGTAGATGACAATTTAGCTCTCTTAAACCAATTCTCACTTTCTGTCCTCCCAGCCTTCAGTGAACATCTGTTTTGTTTTGTTTTCTTTTCTTTTTTGGCCACCCAGCATTTGAGCCCGTTGCTATTTTTGGAAATTTCCCACCTTAGAAGGTGAGAGACAGAGGTAGCTTTGGGCTAGAGAAATTGAAAACACCAGATACTCACTTTCTCAAGCTTCCTTCCACTTGGGTTCATGCACATGAGCTAGGCTCTACAAATCAGACATACCACCTCAGACTTGGAATCAACAGATATTAACACATTTGTGGTAAGATTGAGTTTCTGGGTAGCAGCAGCAGCAATGCTAATTGAAGCACCCAGTCTTCCACGTCACTATAATCTCTCCTGGCTTGTGCTCAGCTACAAGAGGAATTCTGCTATTAGACCAATTCTGCTGTGTGATATTCAAATTTCTTCTGGGTTGCAAAGTCCAAGCTTCTGTAGTCCACAAAGTCCTCTATGTTTTCTTCTTAAGTGAGCCAGATTGGTCTCTGTTGCTTACAGTGAAGAATTCTGACTGACGTACTACCTAATCCTGATTTAGTAACACTACTGCCCTCAGATCCTCCACTAGTCACTTTGCAACTTAAAGCAACATACTAGAGTGCTTCTATCAAACACAAAGAGTACGTCAACTTCCCATTTTGCAAAATGAAGACATTAGTACTCCAATACTTGCTTCTACATTTTCTCCCTTCTTCTAAGATGAAAACACTAATATTCCATTCTATAATTATAATTATCTTCTGTGCTTTGTTTATAATTTGATTCTAGAAGTTAAAAATCAATTAGCAATCTTTACAATGTGCCTACATACAAATTATTAAACTCTGAGAGCATTGTGTTATATTTACATTTCTTTGTTACATGTCTTATCTACATCATAATCCAATATCATAATTCCTATGCCACTCAAAGAAAAAATGATCCTGCAGCTAAGTTGGAAGCCGTCTGTTTTTACAATCTGTCTTTTTCCTCTAACAGAACTTCGAAAATTTCCAAGGTGTAGCTAAAGGGCTCCGTTCTACTCCAATCTGAAATTTCTAGAGCTACTTCAAATCAATGCATTTGGGGCAAGATGCCACTGTTTTCCTGCTTTTAATCTAGTAGTTCCTGAAAATCGTGTTCTGCTTCTCTTGATTTGGTTTCTTGTTTTATTGGAAAACATGTCTTAGTAACTTTCTAAGAAAAGGTCAGTGGAAGATAAACCTTTGAAGTCTTTGCCTTGCCTTTGTGAAGAAGATTTTCATTATGGCCTTCCATTGACTGCTAGTTTGGCTAAACATAAAATTATGACTTGAAAATAAGTTTCATATAGGTTTTTCTCCATTGTTGCTGATGAGGCATTTGGCACTGAATGAAATTCTGCTTATTTTTCTTTGGTCACTGTTGCTGAAGGAATCTATGATGGAGTTTGGTGAAGAAGGTGTGAGGAGAATAAGAAAGATCCAGAGCAGGAGGCATTGTCCAGAAAAGCTTATTGGAGATATTGTCCTGGCATATACGTTAGCATATTATCTTTGGCAGCTAGGGTAGGAGGGGAAGAAGTTCTTAAAAATAAAAAAGATTGGGTAGGAGCTGCAAATAAACTCATTGACTTAGCAATTTTGCTTAGTCACTCTGGACTTCCCCACTACAATGAACTCCATAAAGACAGCTGTTCATCTAGAAAACATTCACTCAGAGAAATGGCTTATCTTTTTTAAATCAACACAGCAAATAGCCTTTTTATTCTCCAAGACACACATGCATATGACATATGATAGTGCTGAGATTTTTGCCTCTTCTGCAGAATGGAGGTAGCATATCAGAATACAGTATGAATTTCTTGCAACTTTAATAGCACAGCAAAGAGAAAACTGAATGACCAATGCAATATATTGCACCTGGAATATTTTCTTATCCTGAAAATACAGACTTATATACCAATTATAACCCATACGGTTGGGTATTCTAAATTTATTTTGCTTTATGAACCACGTGGAATGAAAAGAAATCATGCTGTAATGTGGTACCCTGTGACATAATAATGCCTGCTACCATTACATTTTCAACAAACTTGGATTCAAATGAGTAGCATGACCCTAAGGGAAACACTTTAATAATGGCATCCAGTGTTCTCAATTAACACAGGAAAGATTGATGGCTTTTCCCCCCATGTTGGTGGTCTCTGTTGAGAAGGAAAAAACATGAGCTGCCATTTCATTTTCCACCCAATTGCATCTACCAACTGGCAGACAGACCAGTTGAGAAAGTCTCTCCTTTCAGTAACTGCATTCGTCATGGGTGTGGCCCAGACGTGTTACCAAGGTTGGTTCTCCATGATCAGAATAGTCCACAGACAGCAACTCTCTGAGGGAAGGCTCTACAACTGAACTAGGAAGATGTCCCTCTGCTTAAAATAATTATTAGGAATTTCCCTCTTATCTTCTATTTATCTTAACCTTCTAATTAACCACCTCTTCATTCTCTGAGAATATCTCAAATCCAAGTCTGATAAGCCATTTTTCAGCAGGGAGAAAATTGCGTCTTAAAATTGATTTGATGCTTCTCAGTAAACTGAAAAATCAGCTGGGGAGTCAGTCAAATGAAAATTTCAGGACTATCACCCGGCAAAATAAGTGATGATTGCTATAGGCTGGGAGAGTTATGATCTGTCAGAATCTTCTGTTGCAAGGACCAGCTTAGCCACACAGCTGTGCTCCATGGCGGCTGCTGTCAAGAATCTAAACACGGCTTGGAATTCTCTGAGGATGTTATTCATAAAGGCACAGTTAATCAGACTCAGACCTCTCTTCAGAATCTCACTGTACAAGCCAAGCTTATTGCCAACAGAAGGAAGGTGCCAGACCAGAGAAGGTAAGCTAAAATCTGTGTGCCCTGGCTTCAGAACTATGAGGTCTCAACTCAGTCCATTTTAAAAAGTTAAAAAAAAAATGTGTATGTTGTTGCTTTGTTTTTATATTTATCAAATAGTTGGCTTTCTATCTATACAATCAGAGCTTTGTAACTACCCAAGGATTTTCAACCTACGGAACTCGATTTTTTCACTGACTTTAATTTAATTTACCAAAAAGGAAAAAAAAAAGAACTCTCCTTTCCTTCCCTCACCCTTTAGAGGAATTCAGAAAGGACGGGTATGGGCCAAAATCACTCTGGCTAGTGTCCATGGTTACCAAGCTGAAAGAGAAGGCAGTTTTCTGGATAAATGGCCTTGCCTTAAATGCCAGATGCCTGCTAAAAGTATTGCAGTCTCTCAGAATCTTTCTGTGCCTCCTCTGCCATCATAAACAGGAATGGTGGATCTTTCAGCAGAGATACTGGCGTCTTCCCCATAGATTACACCCTTAGCTTCCGAGAAGAATGGTTTTCTTTATTCTTTGCACATGGAGATCTCTACATATCAAAGGTGAAGGCACTTGATTTCATTTGCTTTGGAACTAAATTGGAGTGGTGACAGACTATAGCATTGTCATGGTCTCATCATCAGAGAAAAGAATAAACATAAGGCGATCTGGGTGTTCTCAATTTGCACAAATCTTGTGTAGGCTCATGTGCTGACTCTTCAGTGAACATTTTTCCCGCACTCTCAACTCACATACAATTTTTTCCAGGGTCCTTGAAGATGAACGCGAGGCAAAAGCATAAATAGGCTTGCTTGGAATTCAACTTTCCATAAGGGAGGAAGAGAAGCAGCATAGGTGGAGATCATGAGTTTGGCCTTTAACAATTTCTGCCCAGCTTTGCTCAATTCTCTGGTTCTTCACCTGTAAAATGGAGATGAAAGTTTCTACCTCATAGAGTTGTTGAACTTTTCTAATTAATAGACTATATTTAGGACAGTTTTAGGTTTATAGAAAAGTGGGGCAGGAAGTAGAGAGAGTTCCTATATACTTTCTCAGTTTTCCTTATTATTACTATCTTGCATTGGTGTTGTGAATTGTTGAATTTTAAATTACATTCCATACAGAAAGTATGGTATTTTTACATGCTAGAATTTAACTACAAACTTAAACTATCATGTCTATAATTCAGGACCCTCTCATTTGTTAATAAAACATGTTTTTATTTCTTTGATGACTTTTTTTATTATTATACTTTAAGCTCTGGGGTACATGTGCAGATCTTGCAGGGTTGTTACGTAGGTATACACATGCCATGGTGATTTGCTGCCTCCATCTCCTTGTCACCTACACTAGGTATTTCTCCTAATGTTATCCCTACCCAACCTCCCAACCCCCTGCTATCCCTCCCCTAGTCCTCCACCGCCCACACACTGGGGTCTTTGATGACATTTTATGAGTCACAGTTAGCAAAAACTTTCCTAATTCCCTACCAGACAACCACACTATTTGCAAAGTACTATTTGTGAAAATTTGTTTCTTTAGATTTAAGATCTGTCTCTCAGTAACATTTCGTTGAAATACAAAATACCCCTAAAGGGGAGAAAAGAATAACTATTGTTATCATTAATGATTTTATTGTTAATTGTCAAAAGACACAATCTTCATCCAGGAAAGGTAGAATGATATGATCCATCAGTGGTTTTAAGAAGGTTGACAAAGAAAGGTGTCCAGAGGATCTTAAGTAGGAGTGTTCAAGAAGAGGGACTGGAGTAGTCTTATGTGGTTGGATGATCACAGAAAAGGAAACCATGGCACATAAAAGAAGAAAGGCAAGCCAGTTCTGAAGGAAGGGAGTATTGACTCAGAGCCCTTCTTCAAGGCAAACAGAGTCAACCTCTGAGCAGGTAGAGGGAGAGGGGAGGAAGGGTAGGCCCCATAGGAGCCTAGATACTTGGATGTTTTTCACTTTTCTAACATTGATATCAATGGAGCCAGATGGAAGAGGATCAAAATAGTGCCAAAAGCATGATTATAGAAAGGTGAGAACTGAGAATAAAGAACACATTGACATTCAAAAATGACACAAAAGCAAGCACAAGAAAGCAGATAAAACTCATTTCGGACCTCAGTCACTGAGGAATGCATGGGTTTTCTAGCTGGTTGCACTTGGGAGAAAAGTTTAAGGCAAGTGTGCATATTGTCTAGATGTCAAACGTATGTATGAGGCTTTCAGCTAGTTCTCAGCCATGGCTGACCATTAAAACCCCTTTGAAGGTTTTATAAATATAACTACTTGGGCCCCAATCCTAGGAGATTCTGATGGTAGTGAGGGGCAGGTAAGTATTACTTGTTTAAGCCACTCCCCTATACCTTAATTAATCATCCTCACTATCAAAAGTGCTGTTCAGGTACCAAAGCTCAGGTGACCCAGATATTTCCAGGCTCTGCTGGCCAGAGCATGAACAAGACCTAGCAATTCACTTCATAGGAATCCACAAGGAGACATCAGAAATGAAGGCAAATTTTGCATGCAAAGATGTTCATTACAGCTTTATGTGTGTTACCAAAAAAGTAAAATAAACTGAAGTTTAATAATAGGGAAATGGCATATTCATATTATGAAATATTATATAGATATCCAAAATTGTTTTCCAATAACTATATAATACAGAAAAAAATGATGTAATGATAAAAAGAAAAAAACATGAAGACAAATACGTATATGTAATAAGAGCTCTGTCTAAATTCCCAACCACCACTATGTATACACACACTAGACATAGTACTCCAAGAAACAGCAAAAAGGTCAACCATGGTGATCTGTATTAGCCAGGCTTCTCAAGAGAAAGAACCAACCAATTGATATATATATTTATTTATCTATCTATCTATATCTATATATCGATATATAAAATAAGGAATCAACTCATGGCAAGTGAGACAATATGGAGGCGAGCAGTACAAAATCTGAAGAGCTGATATCCCAGTTCAGATTGCTTCCTAATCTTATGAATAGTGCTGCAGTAAACATGAGAGTGTAGATATCTCCTCAATACACTGGTTTTCTTTTTTTTTTTTTTGGCATATACCCAGCAATGGAATTGTGGATCCTATGATAGCTTTATCTTTAGTTTTTTTTTTTTTTTTTTGCAGAACCTCCAAACAGTTCTCCACAGTGGTTGTACTAATTTACACTCCCAACAACAGTGTACAGAGTTCCCTTATCTTCACATCATCTAGCTTCTCAGTCTTATTAAAATGCACATTTATATCATGTTTTGATATCTAATGTTTGTACTCTGAAAACAAATCTTATTTTTTCTTTTTTCATTTTGATTTTTCACTTCTAACATCAGCTGTGATTCTCATACATTCCTCCTGGCAATATGTCTTTTTCTTTATTCATTTTTCCAGTAGCCACCATATGCCTCCCATTGTGCTAGTTAATCAAAGTAGAAAGAGAGACTATTATCAAATAACAGAAGATGTGAGCTATCTTCATGGGCTGCTCATAAGTAAATTAGGAAGAAAAGGTGATGCTAAGCTAGCATTTATGGGTCTTTTAAGCATTTTTAATATGCTAAATTAATGTTCACAACCATACCATGTGATTAAATGTTATATCTACACAGTTAAATGAGGAAACTGAAGAACAGGGAAATGCTTAATTAGCTGATCAACCAGCAGCTAAACATCGAAGCTCAAAGCCACAATTTGAAAAGTGAGTCTAACTTCTTAACCACTTTGTTATACAGTTCCCATGTCTAATGTATAAATGACATAATAATTGGAGATATATCACAATACATAATGAAACATTAAATATTATAATCAATACAGGCATGGAAATAACTAAATCATCACCATTAATTATGTGGCATAATATAGTTTGTATGTTTGTCCCCTACATATTTTATGTTGGGAAGTGGGGCCGAATGGGAGATATCTGAGTCATGGGGGCAGATCCCTCATGAATGGCTCATTGCTATCCCTACAGTATGAATGAGTTCTTGCTCTATTAGTTTCCACAACTGATCGTTAAAGAGGCTGGCACCTCCCTCTCCTCTCTCCTTTTCTCTGTCTTTCCATGTGATGCTGCTTTTCCTCGCTTTCTACCATGAGTGGAAGATTCCTGAGGCCCTCACCAGAAGAAGATGCTGACATCATGTTTCTGGTACAGCGTACAGAACCATGAGCCAGATAAACTCTTTTTCTTTATAAATTAGCCAGCCTCATGTATCCCTTTATGGCAACACAAAAGGACTAAAACATCATATAAGCATCAAGAATAAAATGAGGTTGAAAAGTAAACTGGGGTCTCCAAGGAAGGCTTATCTTTGTTTCCCTGTTTCTGAGTGTAGTGGTTAAGCTACAGAAGTTGAAATCTCTAATCTCTTGTCCCCCGTCCTCTCCTTGTCCGGCCTTTGGATCCCACATCCATCACTGTGTTGACACAGTTTTAACAGTGCTCACTTAATCAATGGATCCAGTGATTTTGGCATCCTGACAAGGTCAGTCATTACCATGGATGAGGCCCAGGCTTTCTGAAGTTGCCCCTGCCAGTTCTCTTCTCTAGCAGCCAAATGCCATATTCTAGCATCAGTCTGGCTGCATAACCTTGCATAAACTACTTAAACACCTTCTGCCTCAGCTTCTACTTCTATAAAATAGAGGTAATATTAGTACCTACTTAACAAGGTTTTGTGAGGATGATGTGAGCCAATACCTGTAAAGTGCTTTAAGGAGTCCTGGCACATGAGGTTGAAAAGTAAGCTGGCATCTCCAATGAAGGCTTTTTTAACATTAATAAAATATTAATAAAGAGTAGCTCATTAAATGCTACTCGTTGTTAATATTTTATTATGATGATTTTCTAAGTGATGGTTCACTCTGCTATTTGCCTCACATCTCTTCTTCCCACATTTCAGAGATCTTGGCTGAGGTTCAATCATCATTCTTATATCTTTCTTCCTGTATCCTTTCTTCCCCAGAAATCATATTTTCCCCTGCAGTTTCAGTGATTGTTTACATGGGTTAAATATCCCTTATTCAAAATTTATTGGACCAAAAGTGTTTCAGATTTCAAATAATTTTGGATTTTGGAATATTTGCATTATACTTACTGGTTCAGCATTCCTTATCCAAAGATCTGAAGTCTAAAATCCTCCAATAAACACTTCCTTTGAGTGTCATGTCAATGCTTTAAAAACTTCAGATTTTAGAGCATTTTAGATTTTGGATTTTCACATTAGTGATATTCAACCTGTATTGGATAACCATGTGGTTTATTATCTGTCCCTGACTGTTCTTTTGAATTCCGGTTTTCAATTTCCAACTGTTTACTGGATTGTGCTGCTTGCTGCTCTTCCTACAACTTGAACAGTGCATGTCTGAGACCAAACTCTTCATGTGAGGCTCAAAATTGGCTTCTCCTCTGAATTTTCCTAGGTATATGGTGTGGCAGACAGAACTTAAGGTGACCCCTTAATGACTTCCCACCTCCTGGTGTCCATGCTTTGGTGTGATTCCCTCACACTGATGTGGGCAGACCCTGTGACTTGGTCCAAGCTAATGGAAAATGGCAAAAGGGCAGGTGCAGTGGCACTTTGGGAGTCTGAGGTGAGCAGATCACTTGAGCTCAGGAGTTTGAGAGCAGCCTGGACAACATGATGAAATCTCGTCTCTACCAAAAATACAAAATTTAGGCACGTGTAGTGGTGAATACCTGTAGTCCCAACTACTGGGGGTTTAGGCAGGAGGACCACTTGAACGCAGTAGGTTGAGGCTGCAGTGAGCCAAGACTGTGCTACTGCACTCCAACCTAGGAGACAAAGTGAGACCCTGTCAACAAAAAAAAAAGGAAAGAAAAGAAAAGAAAAGAAAGGAAAGAAAGGAAGGAAGGAAGGAAGGTAAGGAGGGGGAGGGAGAGAGAGAGAAGAAAGAAGAGGAAAGAAAGAAAGAAAGAAAGAGAAAAAGAAAGAAAGAAGAAAGAGAGAGAAAGAAACAGAACCAGAAAGAAACAAAGAAACAGAAAGAAGGAAAGAAAGAGAAAATGACAAAGTGACAAAGGTGATGGGATGTTATGTCCATGATTACATTATGCTATATAAGACTCCAACTTAGCAGATTGGAGCAAGAGAGACTTTTTGCTGGCTTGATGAATTAAGCAGTTACATTGGGGAAACCCATACAGCAAAGAACTCCAGGCAGCCACTGGATCTGAATGTGGCCTGTGACAAAATGTGAGTCCTCAGTTATATAGCCTTGAGAAAATGAATTCTGTCAACAGCCTGGCTGAGCATAGTAGATTCTTCCCCTGTCGAGCCTCCAGAGAAAACACAGCCTGGTTGCCACCTTGTGTTACTCTCTGCAGAAGACCTTGATAAACCATGCCCAAACTTCTGACCCACAGAAACTATGAGATAACAATTGTTTATGTATTGGTTTAAGTGACTAAATTTGTTATGTAGAAGAGAAAACTAATACGCTTGGTATCAGTTGATATCCATGAACACAGTATTGTCTTCATCTTACTGAGATTAAACACCAATGATGTCTTTGATGCCTAGCTACTTCTTGTCACTTACATTCAATCACTAAATCTGAAGTAATTGAGCTTATTAATAAGAATAGCTAATATTTATGGAGTAAGTTTATAAGCCATGCATTGAACTTACTTTATATAATAATCAGTGACTTAGTCATTCCCTTTATAGATAATAAAATTAAAATTTGGAAGTGAAACATATTTTTCCAAAGGTTTCAGTCAATAAGTGACAGAGCTAGAATTTTTCAACTGAAAAAAATCACAAATTTGTAAATCTAGAAAGGAGACTTTATTTTTTAAAAGGGTTACAGACCACAGTGTGACCATCCTGACAGGCTGGGAAGTGTAGCCTCTGGCAGGGACCATTGGCAGGCACTTTGATGGAGGAAAGGTGAGATAGAAATTTATGGTGAAGGGGTTCGCTAAGTATACATATTCCAAGTTTATAAGAAGAGTTATGAATATTCATGAAGGGGGCCCCGAGAAATGTATACTGAGCAAGTACACATATTACATGTATCCTATGTTCACTTTGAGGTGGACATTTAATGCTTAAATGCATGCATTACAAGTAGGCCCTATATGTCAAAAGGACATAAAGGCATTCAACTGCGCAGCCTCTGTAAACCAGCCAGAACCAATCCAAGGCTGGAGGTCTTCTTATCTGGACAAAGTTATTGAAATCAGTCTCTTGTCCAATCTGCAGTCACGGCCTGTGGAACAAGGGAGTCAGTTAGTCAGCATCTGGCAGCTGAGGAGCTGCAATTATTTGAGTATTGCTTATCTTGAGGTCTGTGCTTGCCTAGGTACTAGGGAAAAGGAAAACCTTGTGGTGGTCAGAACACAGTTTATTCTTTACAGGGAGGGATGCGTAGCTTAGCTTAAGGCCTGGCATGGCCTTAGGTCCTGTTTATAATTTGGTATTTTATTGTCACAAAGAACCCATTCTGTCAGTCTTATAATCTCTATTTTAACTTTAATGCTGGTCAATTTTGTCTGAACCAAAAAAAAGGAGGGGATATAATGAGGTGTGTCTAACCTCCCAACCTGTTATGGGCTGGAACTCAGTTTTCAAGGATTCTCTGGGGTCCCCTTGGCCAAGAGGGGATCTGTTCAGTCAGCTGCTGGGGTGCATTCAGGATTTCGTTTTCAGTTCTTATATCAAAATCTGATACATAAGATTCCAAATCCTATGATCTTTCTGCTACAATGGACTGATCACCCAGATGTCTCTGTTAGATCAGAAGTCCCTGTTAGATCAGAAGTCCTAAGTTACAGTTAAACTTCACACTCCTTTCACCAGCATTTGAAATTGCTCAGCCTGGTCCTAGTTTCCTCTTCAGGCTTTCCCCCCTTATCATTTCCTCTCTCTAAAATTTCTTGCTGTTTTTTTACCTCCTAGCATCAACCCATAGTCTTCTTTAGTCCTGCAACATCTTCAAAAAAACATAATCTACTCCTTTGATATCTTAGCAATAGAAGAGGAATAGAAGAGGGTTTTTGAGGGTTTTTGTTTTGTTTTGTTTCTGTTTTTAAGTTGGAGTCTCACTCTGTTGCTTGGGTCGGAGTGCAGTGGCACAATCTTGGCTCGCTGCAACCTCTGCCTCCCAGGTTCAAGTGGTTCTCCTGCCTCAGCCTCCTGAGCAGCTGGAATTGCAGGTGTTTGCCACTATGCCCAGCTAATTTTTTGTATTTTTGATATTTTGGTTTCACTATGTTGGCCAGGCTGGTCTCGAACTCTTGATCTCGTGATTTGACCACTTCCACCTCCAAAGTGCTGGGATTACCGGTGTAAGCCACTGCACCTGGCCCAGAAGAGAAATTTTTTAAGTGTAGTGGGGTGGGCATACCATGGGCCCTCATTCTGTTACTCCAAATTTCACCTTCAATTCAGCATCTGAATCCCAGGATTACTTCTGTCACTATCATGTTAATCCTTGTGGGTGACTGCTCCCTGCTTTTAAATATATGAGGAATGTACTGGAGATGCCTGCCATTACCTGCCCCAACTTTTGCGCCTTCTGCAGCAGGAAGTTCCCTTACTTCCCTCTTTAACAGGTGAAAGGATCGCTCAATATAATGCCACCCTGAGCCACATCAAAGCTTGAGACAAAAGGAAAAGTGTGTGTTCTTACGTTTCAAAACACCCTTCCATATTTTGAACCAAGGAGGAAAAGATAATTAAAGTTCTACAAATAAAGAAAGTGACTACATGTATGGCTCTGTATTGCATAATCTGGTCACATCTCATTGTCAACCCTGGTAAACCTACCCCATGAGGATCTGGTGAGAAAGACAAAAGCCACAGGGTCCAGGAACCATGCACAAAACACATGGTTCATAAACCTCCATTGTGCAAAAACACAGGGTCATAAAACACACAAACAATGCCATCCTGTCTCTATGTACAATATTAGTATTTCTTCCTCAAGGATGTTTTTTTCATTAATTTTGTGCTTTTAATATTGTATTAAATATTATCTTGATTACTGATTTTTTTATTTGGTGTCCTATTAAATTTTGCACAAAAACAGTGTTTTACTCTTTTCCCTAGTTCTGGTCTTATTCAATACCAACTGCTCAGTCCCAGCTGACTGAACCTACTATGGCCATCTAACCCAAGAACAGCCCACAAGTGAGACTGGTATTGATCCATTCTATTCTGTCATTAAGGAAACTGCTGTGGAAATTACAATCCAGAAAATACTACAGCAATCATGCAAATTTTCACACATAGGGTGACATCATTCTTTCCCCTCACTGTTCTCCCATTTTCCTGTGTGACCAAGACACCTCCTGTGGAAGGGAGGGGGTGAGGGAAGGAGTGGAAAGGAGAGCTCCTGGGCTGAGTCTGGAACAGAAAGGGACATGGGAACTTGATAAGGAAGTTGGTTATGTTAGAGATAATAGGAAAACATAGACCTTGTAAATGTGGGGTTTGATGCAACATGTACTTCTTTATTCAGTTTTCTCCTGTTTTCTCTTAATTTTATACAACATTCTCTTTACTTATCAAGCCCAATGCCATCTGCCAGGGCCCAGATCATTAATAAGCTTTGCCTAACTCTTGCCATACACTGTATGTCTTCCTTTCACATCCTCTGTCTGTACCGCCAAGAGGCTGTCTCTTTATATCAGGAGTCCCTTCTGTTTTAGTCACCTTGTGTAGCTGTTGAGCCACCTTAACCAGACAGTAGAATCAGTTCCTGGAAATCAGTCTTGGGAGTTAGGAATTTGAAACAAATTAAGTGACCTTCTCCTTCAAAGAACATAGTTGTACTGCCCATCCACAAATTAAAGGCATTTACTTTAATACATTATAAATTTTCATGAATTAAAACTCTAATAAAGGATAACTGACATCATCAGTTTAAGAGCATTTGTCCCTGGTGATTTGTATAGCCCTGCTGACATTAATAAGAGAATATCTTTGTTTCTCACCCTTCATCTCTCTGGTGCCAGGAAGACAAGCTACATTCACTCCCTTCCTTACAATCATAAACTCAGCTTATCTCCTGGGAACCAGACCTTCTCCTGGGCTGGACATGAATCTCCCATAACCATAAACACGTAAGAAGTTTAAGTGCAGTTGGGTGGGAATAGTCCTTCCTCGCAAGCTGGTGGAAATTTCATCAAGGCAAGTTTTGGGAATCTGACCTATGAATAGCTATGAAATTCAGAAATTTATATTTACTATTGCAACACACTTTTCAATTTTATATTTTCCAAAATAAATTTTAAGTTATTCATTGAAAAGATTAAGTCTTAAATGACTTCCACTCCCAGAAAGGCCAGCACACAAATATCTCTTTAAAGAGTAATCTGACTTCTGCATTTTGAGCTTCTTTGTCTCCGTTAACATTTATTGCACCACTGTTTGGGCCAGGCAAAGGGAAGATGGGTTAATGAGGGGAAGTTCCTGCTAGTCCTCAGGGTCTTGGATGAAAGAGGTTGTAGAGGCAAATCCCTGCTGTCTCAGAACTACTCTGTAGCAGTGCCTGAATACATGGGGTTGGGGGTGTCTGAGATGTGGTGAACAAGTCCAGTTTCTAAAGCCATTTATTCAAGATACCCTATCAGACATAAATCTTAAAGGATCAGCTACTTCAAGTGGACAAACACTTAATTACTGTGCGGGAAAACAATACTGGAGGTCTCAAATTTGGTAGGGCAGTTCTGCACTGTATATTTTAACACATGATCCAGACTCACAGGAAGGAGAAGATGCTTCGTAGATGGTAAACTGGATGGACAGACTACAGAGAAAAAGGAACATAAAGCAAGGGTTGAAAACCAGGGATTAGAAACACGAGGTGGCTCTGATCAATGGGAAACTGGATTGGTGATGTGTATTAGTTTGCTCAGGCCACCATAATAAAATATAGTAAATTGAATTCAGTTTATGAAAATAGACTTAGCAAGTGGATGACAGAGGGAAAGACAATTCCAGCAGAAGGATGGTCCAAAGCATAAAGGTCTAAAGAAAATCTGATAGTTTCACACAAAATCTGCACACAAGTGTTTAAAGCAGCTTCATTCATAATGGCCAGAACTTAAAAGCAACGAGAATGTCCTTCAATAGATGAATGAATAAACAAACCATGGTACAGTCATCCTGTTATCTGAGGGGAATACATTCCAAGACCCCCAGTGGATGCCTTAAACCTCAGATAGTACTAAACTTTATATATATTATGTTTTTTTCTTATACATACATACCTATAATAAGGTTTAATTTGTAAATTACACACAAGGTTGTTGATGATGGCAGATTAGGAGCAGCTCAGGATTGCAGCTCCCAGTGAAAGTGCAGAGGGTGAGTGGACGTCGCATTTCCAGATGGATTTTTATTACCCCCAGACCAAGAGATTCCCAGGCGGAGCAGCCCCACAGGTCGCCAGTTTGGCTGTTTTGGCCGGCACGGCTGTTTCGGCCGGCACGGCTACTTTGTCGGCACCCCGGCGCGGCGGGTCTCCATACAAAATACACTGGTCTGTGTGCCCTTTTAACTGGCAAGTGGAGCTATGGGAAGGCAGATTAAAAAGGGGACTGAATCAGGAAGCCAGTCCAGGAGATCCCCAGGCAAAAAAGCGCTACGAATCTCAGCGCCGCTGTTTCAGCCCGCGCAGTGTGTCCCCACAGGGGAAATCACACAGATCCCAGTGCCTTTTAAACAGGTGACTGCAATACCTGGGAGTCAACCATTCAACTAAAAAAACAAAAGGCTCTGAGACAGCGAGCCAGGTGATCAGGCTCGGCTAAAACAGCCATTGGAAACGCTCTTGGTTAAGAGTTTCGCAGCTGGCGCAGCTGAACCCGGGATGGTCCAGTTCTGTGGGGGAGGGGTGTCTGCCATTACGGGGCACTCCACCACTACAGAGGTAGTCTGCCATTGCGGAGGCAGCCTGCCATTGCCGAGGCAACCAGCTGTTGCCAAGGCAACCTGCCATTACAGAGGCGGGCCACTATTGCCGAGGCAGGTCTAATTACACCCATATAAACAGGACTGCAGGGAAGTTCACACGGCAGCTGGGCAGAGCCCACAGCAGCTCAGCAAAGCCTCTGCAGGCAGACAGGGACTGGGCTGCCTCCTTGCTGGGCAGGGCAGCCCTGAAAAGAAAAAAAAAAAAA
>CAUYQU010001001.1:0-52390 GCA_963574635.1 Cheracebus regulus
TTTTTTTTTATAAATTTTTTTTTTTTTTGTTTTTTTTTCTATTTATTAATTTATAAAAAAAAAAAAAAAAAAAAAAAAAAAAAACAATTACTTTAGCCAGGAGGCACAGCTAAGAAAAAAATTGTAAGAAAAACAAAAAACAAAACAAAAACAACACTGTTGTACCAAGGACTATTTCAACTTTGTAACTTTCCTATTATTCTACTCCAAATGGAAATACATTCTTTTTTAAAAATCAAGTGATAAGAGAGGGAACTGGGGAAAAGATCATGAAGTTAATGTGAGACCTTTTATAGGATTATATAGCATAGTCATAACCCAGAATGTTGACTTTTTGGGGGGAAAAAAAAAGCCTTACCATGCATGATCAACATACACTCTCCAGCTCCCCCAGTAACCAAACCCCATAAACCTGTTTGTTTGTGTCCAAAAGCACAGCCTGGTGTTTCTTTTCAGCTTCGTGAAGTCGTAGCTGATATTCAGCTATTTCCTCTCTCACTTTCCCTTCCTTTTCCACCTGGTCTTCGTGCATGCAATCCAGGCTCTTCTTCAGTTCACTATTTTCTAGTGTGAGCTCCTTCAATTGATCCTAAACAGAAAAGTAATAAAATCATAATAGTGCTTCCTCACAATTAAGAACCTGAATATATATTTTTAGAAAATCATGAGTACTGTGCAGAAAAAAATTTTTATGGGCAAGATAAAATCTGTACAGCATAGTGCTATAATCCTTAGCAGTGTATTCACTTTAAATTGTGACTTCACCTCCAATGACACTTTCCTCTGCTCCAGCCCAACCAACTCTCAAGGTCATATCCAGAGACCACAGAAACTCTGAAACTTTGAATGCAACTAAACCACTCTGGGACCACGCCTTCCTATGCTTCCAATCTTGTTTGTTAAAGTACTTCCACTGCAATAATTCCTGGCCTCATCAACAGAACCACTACCATCTTCACACCAAACCCCCTCAGGACTTGCATTTTCTTCTCTGACCAGCACAGAACCCATGTTCTATCACTATAAGAATTCCCTTCCAAATGCCCTCCACTTTCGCCCCGTCCCTTCAATGTGAAAAACTGGCCAAACTCCAACCCTGGAAGCATATGTCTTCATGCCTGACCCCGAGTAGCTGTTTCTGTGTGTGTTTCTGTCTGTGTGGTGTCTAATTCCTCATCTTCAATTCTTCAACCTGCTCCAATCGATTTATTCCAGCTCCTCCTGAAAAAGCTTTTCATGGCATCATCAACCTCCATGCTGCAAATTAAAGGCACACTCTTCTGAGCTCATCTCAGTTGACCTCTAAGTAGTACCTGGGGCTGCTGCACTCCTTCCTTCTTTTGTTTTTTGTTTGTTTGGTTGGTTGGTTGTTTGGTCGGTTGGTTTGGCTTAGTTTTTTCCAGGCTGGAGTACAGTGGCACAATCATGGCTCACTGCAGCCTCAATCTCCAGGACTCAGGTGATCCCCCACCTCAGCCTCCCAAGTAGCTGGGACTATAGGTATGTGCCTCCATGTCTGGCTAATTTTTTGGAGAGACAAGAGTTTTTCCATGTTGACCAGGCTGGTCTTGAACTTCTGGACTCAAGCTATCAGCCCACCTTAGCCTCCCAAAATGCTGGGATTACAGGTGTGAAACACTATACCCAGCCACTCCCTCCTTGAGACACTCCTTCCTCTTGATTTCCAGAACATGACACCCCCCTGGTTTGCCTCATCAAGCTATCTCTGTTTTCTTTGCTGGATCTTCTTTCTTCATCTTACCTTGTATGCTAGAGTTCCTATGAGCTAGACCCTGAGCCGCCTTCTCTTCTCCATCATTTTCTACCATTCCCATAATTTCTAAATACTCCCTATATGTTGAACTAGCCAAGTTAATATTCCCGCCTCAAAACTTTCCTACTCCCTCCATACCCTTCCTACCCCTCCAATCTTTGTGCATGTCATGTTTCCATCTGGCTCCAGCCACAATGGCTTCCTTTTCATTTCTAAAACAAATACAAAGATCTTTCTAATCTCAGAGCTTTCACCACACTGCTCTCTAGACCTAGAAGGCTCCCTCCTCTGCCTGTTCATTGCATAGCTGACTCATCTTGCAGGTGACATCTGCTGACCACCCTATCTAAATTAGGTTGCTCCCTACCTTGACATCCCCACATCCCAATTACTCTGCAGCAAAGAATCTTGTTTCCTTTATAGTATTTGTCCACTTATGATTGTTACGTATTGCCTATTTCATGATTTATTATGAGTCTAGCCTGTAAGCTGTATAAGTACAGGAAACACAGGATAGGTAAAGTTCAACAGTCTATCCCCTGATCTTGCTCGCACTTATTATTTACAGAATGAATAAATGAATGCATAAAGCCATTGCAAACTAACACACTCATATGTATGGACCTGACGCCAAACTACTACTCTCAGTGGTGCCTATACATGAAATACAATAACGACGCACTTGGGAGACTCCCAAGCTACTCAACACCAAAAGAGATTTCAGCAGACGCAATACACAAATACCTTTCAGAGGAATTCCTTCCATGCAGTACGGCCAGAACATTCTCTAAGTCCATTCCTGAGATTTAATGCCAAAACCTTTCCATTTTTATAGATTAAATACTATATTTAAAGAAAAGAACAAATTTCTCCAACTCTTTATACAGAATATTACATATATCATGCCAACTTTCTATGATTATTCAGGGTCGCAATCATAACTATCCTATTTTGCTGTTCTTTAAATACTACTCAGGGATGAAGTTGCATTAGGACTATATAGATATAGGAATATTTATAATTTAATCAGGTATGACAAATAGGTTTCACTGCATCTGCCAGCTCTTCCTGCATGGCAGCAGCTACCCAGGACACAGTGTTAGGAGATTCAGTAGAAATGGAGGGCAGGAATCAGCAATGCCTGCTATGGAAATGGCAGTGGGGAGTGGCAGCCCAAGTACTACAGATGTGCCACATTAACCCTGCCCTAAAACAGCATCCCAAGAGTCTTCTAACTTTACATATTACTGTGACTTTAGTTCTGTTACTTTGTTAGTTCTCAGCAGATCGATGAATGTGTTTCTAGCAACATTCCAGCCTGTAATCTGTGGCAAGCTAGGAAAGCAGATAAACTTGTTGAAAGCGGCATGAGATCTACTTCTGATGTGTGTTAATGTGGTACAAGGGTCCTCTTCTACGAAAGCATATTTGGGCTCTGAGACAAATTTTCATGTGTTCAGAGGCTTCTCACGACTCCTGGTGGGCTCATGATAGTGTCGGATAGTAGAGATTACTATACATCTGATCATGACAGAAGCATGGGGTTTTTTTTCCCAAGAGCTAAAAACAGGTGAACTACAGAAGGTCTTACAGAAACCAACAAGGAGAGTGGGCACTAACAGATCATAGAACATTTGTCATGAAGAAACTTACTTTGCTGCTCTTTATTTCTTCCAACAGTAACTGTAACTCTCCAGTTAGCCTATTTTTCTCTCCACTGAGTTCTTCTTGCAGCTCTGCTGTTTTCTGTGCCATGTCATGCATTTCCCTCTGCAGCTCAGTTTCCTTTGCAGTCATTGTGTTTACCTGCAATTTCATCTTTCATTAGAATCTGCTTTCTGGTGGTCTGTGTTGATGAGATTAATCACCCTGATACAACATATTCACATTTACTTTAGCTTTCAATCATAAAATGGAAGCTGGCTAATCCCTGCTTTACTAATCCACTCAGCTCAACATACTCAACATCCTCAACTAGTAAGCTTACCTTTTCTTCTCAGCAAAGATTTAATAGAATAGCAATAAGGAAAGGAATGACAAGGAAAGATAATATTGCTAAGTCTTGAAATCTTTCACAAAGGTATTAACTTGAATTAAACTTAAACATCAGAGAATATCATATCAGGCAGCATCTTGGTTTATCGGTTCTTGGATCTCTACTAATCCCCCAGTGCCATGCTAATCTGCAAGACACATGCTTATGATCAGTGAACAACAGTTAAAAAGCTACTGTCTGCATTTGCCCCTTGAAGTAGAAACAGCCTGGTAGGCTTTGTCTCAGCATCTCCATACTAATTGCTGTCTCTTTTAAGGCATACAAACCCCAAAATTCTTAGAAAATACAGGGTGGAGACGAATTGTATTTTCTGGATACTCCTTTTTTTCTTTAATATTTGTTCAGTAAAAATTAAATATGATGGAATCACTTTCCTAAGTCACTAAGTAAGTTCACTGGGCCAAAACTTAATTTTTCTTTAATAATTGAGCCTCTTGATGGCAGATCTTCCCTTTAAGCATCAACTAACGAAATAGAAGACTGCAAAGAGAATGTATAAAAGGGGGACTGAAAGCACAAAATCCCCCAAGACATACCCTAGAAGCCCTGAGTGCTCTGTTGGTTATAAATCTATCACTATCTTTAAAAGTGCTTTGTTCTAAAGGCAAAAAAGACACAGTAAGGCAGGCATATCCCTTCTGATCCTAGATAATGTCTGTTATACTCTCTATAGCAGTGAATCTCAACTGGGCATGGGGAGACCACTATTCTGATGTACTCTAAGAAAGGGAAATATAATTAGAACAAGGAACTGTGCATAAACCAAAGCTTTGCCCATATGTAGGTGCCACATTAAAAACCTGGTCCAATCCATGAAAATGTCCCAAAGAATCAGCTAGAATAGTCACTACTGCCAGAGCCAACTCAATGTTTCCGCAATTCAAGACCCAATAAACATAAAGCCTTTACAAAGTTTGGTCCAACATAGCAGACATTGTCTAGAAGTAAATGTAATTCAGTGTCTAGAAGTAAATATGCTTTCCTCCCTCATGACTACATATTTAAACATAAACAGATAGAGCCACTTACTTTTTCAACAAAG
Organism: Cheracebus regulus; assembly: GCA_963574635.1. Lineage (NCBI taxonomy): Eukaryota > Metazoa > Chordata > Mammalia > Primates > Pitheciidae > Cheracebus > Cheracebus regulus. The sequence continues at coordinate 4,873 of CAUYQU010001001.1, forward strand.
GACATTTTGTCCATTTTTGTCAATTCAAGCTCATTCTCTAGATTCTTGTAAGAACTCTGCAGCACTTCTATCGTGTCCTGCAAAGAGGCATTTTTGAATTGTAGCACTTGGATCTTCTGCTCCAATTCCACTGTCAGATTTCCCAGTTCTAAGTTTTGCTTCTTCAAAAGTTGGTGCTCTCCTTCCACCTCAGACAGTTTAGAGACGAGCTGCTCTTGGTCTTGAATTTGATTTTTCAGTCTACTGATTTCTTCATCCTCCTTCTCTAGTTTCTGCTTGCCATCTTCTACTTCTTGAATGAGGCCATTCACAGAAGATTGCAAAACAATATAATTATTTTTGGCCTCCTCAAGGCCTTGTAGCAACTGAGCCTTCTCAAGTTCAAGACAATCTACTTGACTACTAAGATTCTGCTCTTTGGCCTTACAGGTCTCTTGGTCATTACGCAGGACTGCCACTCTCTCATTGAGCTCTTTTAATTGTGTTTGAAGCATCTCCACAGCAGTGTTTGATTTTTCTTCCATCTGTACTTTCTCTTGCTCTTTCTCTTGCAGAATATTTTCAAAGGACGAATTTATTATTTCTAATTCAGATATTCGCTCTTGCTCTTTCTGTAATGTATTTGTCAGATTTTCTTTTTCTGATCTTATAGTAACAAGATCTAATTCCAGATCTCTCAGGCTTTGGGTCATCCCTTCTATCTTTGCTTTCAGGGTCTCTACCTCTCCTTTGGAATTCTCTGCCTCAAGAACTGCATGTTCTTGGTTTTTCCTGGATAGCTCTAGCTCTCTTTCAAGGTTCTCTACTCTACCCTTAAGTAAATCTGCCTGATGCTCACTTTCCTTCAGTTGTTCTAAGACACAGAGCTGCTTCTTTTCATCGGCTTCTAGGTGGACTCTCAGCTTTTCAATGCTGTTTCTCAGCTGATGCACTTCCTCTACTGGTGGGTTTAGACCCTGTTCTGTGGCCTTCACAGTTTCCTGGTCACCACACAAGGCAGCTACTGCATCATTTAGCTCTTTTAACTGATTCTGAAGTATCTCCATTGCAGTTTTAGATTCTTCTTTGATCTGTATTTCCGCTTGCTCCTTTTCTTCTAACAGACTTTTAAATGAAGAGAGTAACTTGTCTAGTTCTGACACTTGACCTTGTTTTTCTTGTAGTTGTTTGGTCAGATTTTCTTTTTCAGACCTTAACATGACATGGTCTAATTCGAAAACTTTCAGGCTTCTGGCCATCTCTTCTAGTTGTGTTTTTAGAGCCTCTACTTCTGCTTTGGAATTCTCGGCATCAAGAATCACTAGCTCCTGGTTTTCTTCTGACATCTGCAATTCCCTTTCAAGGTTCTCAACTTTATCCTTAAGTGAATCATTCTCCCGCTCGCGCTCTTTCAGTTTCCCTGCGACATGCAGCTGCTTCCTTTCATCAGCCTCAATGCGAACTCTCAGTTTCTCGATGCCTCTTCTCAGCTGATGCACTTCCTCCTGTGTTGAGCTCAGCCTCAATGCGAACTCACCTTTCTCTACCAGTGCGGCCTCCAAGGCCTTGGAGATGTTCAGCTTTTCATAATCAGATTCACTCAGTCTGGCCTGCAGGCTTTCAGATTCTTTGACAAGCAATTCCTTCTCTTTATTCAGCTGTGCAATTTGGTTTTCCAGCTCACATTTTGCCAAAGACAGTGCCCGTGAGTCCTTTTCCAAACTCTGTAGCTTTTCCTGGAGATGAGTTTTCTCTTTTAACAGCTCACTCACATCAGAGGACAAAGTCTGAAGGAGTTCTGTCTTCTCCTTCACCTCTGCCTCCGCCACCTGAAGGCAATGAAGACACTTGCTTTGATGAGACTCGAGCTCTTGTGTTTTTTCCTTCATCTTTTCAGACAACTGATCCAGTTCCAAGGTTTTTTTTGACATAGTATCTAATTCTCCACGAAGCTGGTTTCTCTCACTTGTGACCACTGAGAGGTCTTCTTCAAGACAGACAATAACCTTCTGCTTATTTTCATTGTCTTTTTCTAAACATAGCTTCTCCGTTTGAACTCTCTCTAAGGCAGCCTCCAAGGAGAGGGCTTGATGCTCAATGCTAGCTTTCTCAGATCTGATCCTACTCAGCTCATTTTCCACATCAAGAAATCTCTCTTTCCAGCTGTCATTCACCTTGGCTACATTATCTTCAATATCTTCATGTGATGATTTATCTGCACACATTTCTAAATTAGAATTTAGGCCTTCAGAAGTTTCTACTCTCTGGAGTAACTCCTGGTTATCACAAGAAAAAGATTCCGATTTTTCACTTAAATCTGAGTTTTCTTTCTTAAGTTCCTCAACTATTTTTTCCAATTCTATGCATGCTTCAATTTTGGTCATTAGTTGAACCTCCTGTAAATGGAGTTTTGAGTCTAATTCATTCATTTCATTTTGCAAACTTTCAACTTCTCTGTCACGGTCCTCTATCACATCAAGTAATCTCAGATTCTCATTTGATATCTCTTTTACCTGCAGTTGAAGATTTTGGATATTTTCCTGATTCCCCAGGAAATCCATAGGTACCAAAGCATTAGGACCAGAAAATGACAATTCAGAAATGCATTCTGAATAGCCCTGGGTTTTGTCTTCCCCTGGAGTCTCATAACTGGTGTCTGGGGACTGTTCCCCAGAGCACTGTCCTGTGAGTTTCACTGCACCAGTCTCAGTTATTTTCTCAATGTCTAGACTGAGGTCCTGCTGAACATCTTTATCACAAATGTGATGAGCGTCGTGCTTTGGTGTTCCTTCCGTAGTTTCTGAAGCATGTTCTTTTGATTCCTTTACGTCACCGCTCTCATTTCGGCCTCGAATAGCCTGTAATTATAACACATAACAAGCATTCATTTTATTTTTCAAAAAGAATCAAAATAGAATAGACTTAATTATTCCTTTTTAGAAACTAGTATGTGGCCTCTGCTAAACACATCTCTTCAAGTGGTGTACTTCCCACTACATCTTCCTCCTCATTCAACCGTTCAACACAAGTAAACATTCAGTAGGTGGCCCCTATGGGCAAGACACTGGGGTTAGGTATTTATCTTGAAGACAAACCCTTCAGCTCAATTACAAATTGTAATGTATTTACATTTCATATTTTCTTCCTTGCCAAGAATATTCAGGTAGCCTAATGTGAAATCTCTGTAAGTATTAAATAAGAGGCTAACAAAATGCTCAGCTTCCACCTTCAGTATTTATGATATTCTTTAATAAGGCAGTAGAGTTTCATGACCAGATTCCCAGCCCAAAGACTTAATCCTCAATCTAATTTGAGCCTCACTTTCCTCTCTTCTGTAAACTGGGGATCTGCTGTTGTACCTGTTCCTGCCATCACCTCATCATGACCTGCCTTCTCTGCCTCACAGAGACAGAAGGAATCAAGTGACATTCATACACTACATAGCATTATTAATTAAGCTAGCAGACTAGAAAGAACAAAGTTACAAGCAATTAAACAATTATGTATTCAAGTTTTTAAAAGTCCTTTTAAATTACTTATACCAAATCACATTTTTGTACCATAATAAATTGTTAGAAAACTGTTTAGTAACATATAAAGAAACTCCTACATTTAGTTTCATGGCAGTAATGCTATAACATTATAACATCAAAAATAGTTTGAAAAGTGCAAAAGAGGTTAAAAATTCACATCATAATACCATTCATAAGTTCTTAATAATTAAGTATACTTTATTAATGCACAAAGGGTGGAAACACACATTCTAAAGACTTTCTGACTCTGTAATATAATTTTCTCCAGACTTTAAAAACATCTTTAGTAATATCCTATATAGTACTTTGTAAATCTAATCACTATAGAAATTTATTCCTCAAATAAAGTTTACTCATTTTCTTAAGTTCTGGTTTGTTTTGAAAACATTTTGGTGTATTTTATTTCCTGGAACCCTAAAAAAAATTTTTTTTTTTTGAGACGGAGTCTCACTCTGTCACCCAGGCTGGAGTGCAATGGCACTATCTCAGCTAACAGCAACCTCCACCTCCCAGGTTCAAGCAATTCTCCTGCCTCAGCCTTCCGGGTAGCTGGGATCACAGACATGCACCACCATGCCCAGCTAATTCTTTGTATTTTTAGAGATGGAGTTTCTCCATGTTGGTCAGGCTGGTCTCAAACTCCTGAACTCAGGTGATCCGACCACCTCAGCCTCCCAAAGTGCTGGGATTATAGGTGTAAGCCACCGTGCCCTGCTGAACCCTCAAAATATTTTAACTTAGACTTAATGTGCATTTCAGTTAGATAGACATTTACTGAGTGTCTACTGGTCACGTAAACAGAGAAACAGCATTTTAATCCCAGGTACTTACATCTTCTGTGTCGATGCCAAGCAAAGACCGAGAACTTAAGTCCAGGCCTTGGAGCTGGAGTCGTGCTACTTCCAGCTCGAGTGACAGTTGTTCCGTCTGTTTCTTTTCTGCCTCCAACTTGGACTCCATCTCCAGAGTCACACTTGTCAGCTTCTGTTGCCACTGTTCATTTTCTGACAAATACTGCTTCCTAAGGCAGTCAAGCTCTTGTCTTTCAGAACTTAGTAACTGTTCGAGCTCTTGAATTTCCTTGTTTTTCATAATCTCTTGACTTTCCATTTTCTTTTCTAGTTTCTCAAGAGACTGCTGGTACACCTGGCAGAGGGACTCAAGCTCTTCAACACTCTTTGCTGGGGCCGAAGGGATTTCTTTCTTGGTCAGATTCTCCTCCTCCAGACTGTTGCAAAATACTTCATCTACACTGCTCTGGTTTGCTGAAACATTCCCTTCTAAATTATTCAAAAGAGATATTTCTCCTGTCTGTTCTAAAAGAGCTTTGTAAAAGGAGGAGTCTCCCAAACTGCTAAGACTAGGGCTGACAGGCAGGCGAGAGGATGACAGGGATGGAACGAGCCCCTCCTCCAAGCCTGGCTGCATCTCCTTCACCAAGTCACCTTGAAAGTTTCTGAGATTTGTTGACAAGACCAAATTGTCAGCCTTTAATGAGTCAACATAGGTCTGTAACTCTAACATTTTAGAGCTCATCTGACAGTGCTGATCATGTAAAATTTTGTGTTCACTTTGTAAAGATGAGAATTTCTCTTGCAGTTCGGCAAAGTGTATTTGAACTTCGTTTGACAATGCCAAGTGCTCGTAGGAATTACTATCGTCCAACGGAGCCAAAGACACAGGGTGTTGTTCATTTGGTTGTTCACCAAATTCACCTCCTGGCACGCCTTCCATTAACTCACCATGGAGAAGACCACTGTCATCGTTTAATATTTTAACTTCATTTACTAGTTTCCCTACCTCTTCTGCCATTTTCCTAGTTGCTGTGATACATCCTGACCTTGACTCATTCAGCTCAGATACTAGTTCACACTTGTCAGTCTGCAGTTTTTCACACATTTTCTCTAGTTCATTCAGCTTGTTCATTGCTGTTTGCAGAGAGCACTGAAGGTGTCCATTGTCATTTTGAGTTGTTGACAACTCATGAAGCACTGAAATATACTTTTCTTCTGCATCTATTTCACAGTCTTTAAGGCCACTAATTTCTTGTGACTGCATGTCTTGCAAATTTCTGGTTTCCAGTTTTCCTCTAATTGTCTGTAATTCATTCTGCAGGCACTCCTTCTCCTTCTCACTTTCCTTAAGTTTTAATTCCATATTTCTGAGCATAGCTTCTAATTGCACCAACTGTGCATTATAACTATCCAGAGAAATTTCTTTAACTTCAAGATTCATCTGAAGTTTAAAATTACATTGATTTGTCTCACTCTCTCTTTCTTTCATGGAGTTCCTAATTGGTTCCAATGCTAGATTTTGACATTCATGTTCAGTCTTCATTAACTTCATCAGCTGTTCATTCTCTTGTAATAAGTCATTAACTTCCTTTTGCATCTTGTTTTGTTCTTCCTTTAAAGTCATGATTTCTTGCTTTAAACCATCAGCCTCGCTCTTAGAATTGTTTTGGATATCTGTCATCTCAGATCTCAGATCTTGCTGCACTGTCTCCAACTCTAGTATCAGATTCTGATTTCTTTCTTCAGCAAATGCTAATTTTGTTAAGAATTCTTGGTGTTCCTTTGCAAATGCTTCCTTTAGCTGTTCCAAGTCATTTTTTCTATGTTCACAAAGAGTAGTGCATTCATTTAGCAAGCATTCTAATTTAAAGTTCTTTTCTTGTGCTGCTTTGTATTTTTGACTAAGATCCTCATACGCATTTCCGGTTTCTTCACATCTTTGTAGTAAAATAAGTTTTTCTTGCTTGTACTGATCAGATAACTCTGAAATGCTTTTCTCTCTTTCATTTATACAGTTTGCAAAACTCTCATTTTTCTGGATTAGGTTCATCTTCTCTTGATTTAAGGATGCATTAATTTCCTTGAGAGACCCATTCTCTTGGGTCAGCTCTTCAATTTCTCTTTTATTTAGAGAAATGATGGAACTCATTTCTTTCTTCTCCATGCTTAGGGTTTCAGATAAAAGTTGTAGCTCCTTTAGAGAGTCTTCGAGTAAATGGTTGCTCTTTTTCAATTCTTGAATCTCTGCCTGCTCAGTTTCTAACTTACCATTTAAAAGTTGCAACTCTTTTTCCTTGTTCTCAAGGGCACTTAAGGTTTCAGCAACAACATTCTGATGAGCACAAGTGTCTTCCTGTAACTTACTAATGCGCTGACTTGTTTCAGCCACAAAACTTTGATGCATCTGTTCTGCTCTCATGAGATTTTCTTCTATTTCTCCTTTGATTTGCACCAACTCCTCACACTGCTTTTGCAGGTCTGAGTTCATCTGTTTTTGAGACTCTAATGAAAATTCAAGAGAATCAACTCTATTTTGTAGGATGGCAGAATTTTTTGGACTTTGGTCTGCTTCTAAATGGCATTCACTCCTCTCTGAAGGCATGCTTCCTTGTTCTCCAATTGCAAAGGAATTGTGCATGGCAAGCTGCTGATCAAAAGCCAAAAGACTTCTCTGATGATCTTCATTTGTTATCAGAGAAGCATCTTTGGATTTTAACAGAACCCTGAGGCTCTCATATTCAGCATGCAAGTCTTGGTAACACCGGTCTTTTTCCATTATTTCATTTGACAGTAACTGAAGCTTATGTTCCAGATCTTCAACTTGCCCAGTAAGCTGAGAACTCTTCAAACACATATTTTCTATTTCCTTCTGATGTTTCTGATCTGAGAACTCAGCTTTCTGCCGTAGCTCTTCAAAAGCTTGTTTCTGGGTCTCTACCTCCACAGACTTGCTGTCTATCACATTGTGAAGGTTTCTGATCTCAACATTTAGGTTTTCTCTGTCCATCTCCAACGTTCTTACTCTCTCGTTGTACTCATGACTTTTTATTTGTTGTGTCTTGAGACAAGTTTCCAAGTGATTAATTTTACTCTGCAAGCTTTCCTTTTCTGATTCCATGTGAGTTAAAAGTTTCTCATTTTCACTTTTCCAACAAGAAAACAGAGTTTTCTCTTCTTTCAATTCTTCATATTCTTTCTTTTTTAACTCCAAAGCACTCAGCAAGGCTTTTGACTCTTTCTCTGTCTTGTTTAACTTATCATTCAGTTGTTCAATGTGATGTTCTCTCTTCTTCAAAAGGTCTTGAGAACAGTCTCGCTGCTTTTCCAGATCAGCTACAGCAAGCTTCAGTTTTTCTAAAGTCAAGGAGTTTTCTTGCTGATTTATCTTTTCTTGAAGATCTCTTAACATGGTTTCCTGAGAGGTATTCTTCACTATTTAAAAGTAAATAAATAAAAGTTGTCAATGTTTGTAATATTTATTCTAAAGAATGCTTGACCCCCTCCCCCTCCCCCCAAAAAATCCAAACAAACAAACAACTTCTCAAGCCCTGGAAAAACTGGCATTATTGCCTGGGTACCTCCTAGAAAGTGGACCACTTGATAATTATATAAAAACAATGAGAAAAATGGTCATCTTAAAGACAGTAACATGTATATTCATCTTCTTTCTAGTAGCTTCAGTAGCTTGGAATAAAATACCAAGGGATAACTTTCCTAAGCACTCGAAACTTTCTCTTCTCTTCTTTGTATGTGTTTATATATGTGTGTATTTTTACCATCTTTTCACATATTTATTCAAAGAGAGAAAACTGGGACAAGAACAGCACTGAAATGGGAACATTCCACTTCATTGTAGAATAATTCTGATGTCCCAGAAAAATCCATAAGTACTCCACCATTTTAGCCAGAACATCCAAAGGATTAGAGTTAAGTAGAGAAGAGTAAATGATGCCATATGTCAGTAATCCTCAAGGTCTATATGTTAATATTCTTGAGGAACATTATCACCACCCCTCCAGCCCCTCATAGTAAAAATGACAGTGTCTATGAATGTGACAGTCATCTGGAAGCTTCTTCAAACTTCCATTACTACTCTGTTTTCTACCCAATGACTCATCTATACACACTGGCCCCTCCTGATTGGGAATAACCACATGTATTCATTAAACAGTGATGAGAGGCTTCATGTTGCTCAAGTATTTGGGGGGAAATTAAAAGTTGAGACCCTCCTCAGTAGATGATAAAGGTAACATGTATCACAATCTCAGACACCACATCAAGTGGAAAGAAGTACATACTTCCAACCTGCCAATCTCAATCTACCTACTGACAGTTGAAGGCTTGTGTAGACAGCACCACAAGGAATTTAACTCACTTTACTGTGAGCACCTCAAACAATCACGAGTGACCAACATTGAAAAATGCTCCAACTGTTCCTTTTCTTACAGTTTCCCTTTAAGAGAGCTCAAGGCTGACAATGCTACCTGCTGCTGTAGAAAAACTGAAATCTGTCTTGGGGAGATTGGGGTTTTAAAAAGAAAATGGGGCTGGGCACTGTGGCGCTCACCTGTCATCCCAGCACTTTGGGAGGCCCAAGAGGGAGGATCACAATGTCAGGAGATGGACACCATACTGGCCAACATGGTGAAACCCCATCTCTACTAAAAATACAAAAATAAGCTGGGCGTGGTGGCATGCGCCTGTAGTCCCAGCTACTCGGGAAGCTGAGGCAGGAGAATCTATCGAACTCAGGAGGCAAAGGTTGCAGTGAGCCAAGATCATGCCACTGCACTCCAGCCTGGCAAAAGAGCGAGACTCCATCTCAAAAAAAAAAAAAGTCACAGAGAAGTGTGACACACATTCCACAGGACAGAGTTCAAAGAAATTCTAGATGTGCAAACACCCCGGGTGAGAAAATAAGGGTATGTAGAAGACATCCAGCACAAACACACAAATATGAAACCAAGAGTGGATTCATTTGATGTGCGGAGCAGAATTCTTTGGCTTTAAAATAAGAAAATAAAATAAGTCAAGTAAATCATCAAAAAACAATGGCCATTAGGAGCTTGGAAAACATGCATTTAATATAGGGTTTTTCCACTATAAGGGAAATGGTAATGAGTCAGGAGATGAGCTGTCTGGATCTAACAAGCACACTTGAGACACAGAGAATAGCACTCAGGGGTGAGAGACAGCACTGACAATTTAGCTTTGTGTGGAAAATATTTACCCTCTGGTTTCAAAGTGCTGAGCACCAGGCATTTGGGACTCAATATGTTCCAATTAAAAAATGTCCCACTCTCATTCTGCAAACTAAAAAATGGAAGAGGGAAAACTCTTCCACATCAACTGTACACATCTTTTTAGGGAAGTATATGAAAAAAATCCAAAGAGTTTCTCTAATATGTTAATGTCATCCATCCTCTCTCATGGAAATAATAGCTTAATAGTTAACTCTAAAACACTAAGTTTACTTACCTTTCATTTCTTCTGCAAAATTCTGGCTCTGATTTAAACACTGTTTGACTTTCTTGAGTTCTGCCTCCAGGTGGCAGACTTCTCTGGCCGTTTGCTCAGATTGACTCTTAAGGAGGCTATTTTCCTTCTTCATTTCCTAAAACACACATTTCATTGGTTATAACCAAAACGAATGCTCAAGTAAGATATGTCTTCTGCCTCAGTAAAGGTCCCTAGCAGAACTGTGTGTGTATCTCACTAGGGAAACAATCAGACTCTCCTTCAGTACCTAATGAAGGCAGGCTTTCCTTAAATCAAATAATGTTATGAACAGAAGTCAAGACAACAGTGCCAAACCCAAATCTGAAGATACATTTTTTCTTTCAAGAAGTACGTTTCATTGAACTTTCTTATTGTTCATATGCCTATTAAAGAGTAAACTCAAAAATCTACAAGATCTTCAAGACAAAACCTCCCAGTTCCTATCACACCTGAATGGCCAAATATACCTTTTCAAACATTTGATTTGTTAATAAATAAATAAATAAATAATCAGAGCATAAATGTTTATTTTTCATTGCAAAACTGTCTTAAGGTTTGCTTTTACGGGAATGACTTTGTAGGAAAAATTACCTTCAATAAATGTTTATCAAGAAAACCAACAATGTTCAAGATGCTGGAATGGGCATTATGAAAAACGCAAATATAAATAAGACAGAGTACCTGCCCTCAGGGCAGACGCCCTCCAGTGGAGAAAGATGTGATACTAATCATTTAATACACAAGAGGAAGTGCTAAATACTACAGAGACATTGAGTGTGCTATGAGAAATCAGAGGGCTGGAACACAGAGGAGGAATTAATTCTAGCTTCTGAGCTTTCACAGTGAAAACAGGTTCTTTGGGCACTTGATTAAAGAGATATCCATGCAACAACATGCAATGAAGTAGCATAGATACATGTGTGGTTCCATTCTACTATCTAGGGAGGCCTATATGTTCTGAATCTTAAAAGCAAGCAATATTATTTATGTGCCAAAGAAAACTCTATTGCTTATTAACCACATAAGATTCACACAACAAACAAGTATCTCAACCTACACTGTATGCCACCCTTTGGACCACAGCGAATTGGTGTATATCATTACAAACTGAGAAAGCCAAGCACCTCACATCCTTAAGGGGGAAAAAAAAATCATATAAAGCTAACTTTTTTCTAAACTGCATTTCTAAACTACCAAAATTACCCCTTTGTGAAGTAGAGGAAAAATTTTGAATCTTAAAGAAACAATTAAGACCCATCCTCCAAAACCTTACTGCACTGTTAGAAAACAGATGGCCATGGCAATACTGTGTTGGAAGGCTGCCTTCAATTATCAGTCTGGTTACTACCAGCAGATGGGTACCGATGTAGCAAAGCCAAATTCAAGAAGAGGGAGAATCTGGCTAGGAGAAAGTACTTGAAAACTTGCTGGCAGCTGCTCTGTTCATGTATATGCGTTCATTTCATCATTAAAATAAGACAGACCTGTTGTAGTTATTACACTCTCATCTCCCATGTCCTAATCCTGCTTCCCTGCCACTAGCTAAACTGACACTCTATCAAATTAAGATACCAATCAGAACTAAAGGGCAGCTCCAACCAATCTCAAGATTGATAGGCTGACATTCACACTAGTCAGTGTTAAATATTGCAAAGCACCATCATTAAGGTGCTACAATGTTATTGATTTAAATTAGCATCATTAAACTATGGAACCTATAATGACTGGTTTGTTCTTCAGACTCAGAATAATCACCCCTCAAATGAGATCACAGATGTGAAAGGACAAACACCTTAAAGCACTCTGACAGGGGTAATGTAGCATTATTAGTAGCATTTCTTCCCAAAATTTAACAGTAGCCAGATCTCTGTGATCAATGCTAAGATCAGTTGAATGAGGTCAACACAGAATAACTAGAATGTAACTACCTGGGTCGACTTAGCATTTTTATTTTGCAAATAAAAGAATATTTTCATACTCTAAAAAAAATTAATCAAATAGAATGACAACTGCATCTGGAGGCTTGACAAGAAAGCTGGAAAGACACTGTGAAAAACTGGGTGCATCCCAACAGGAAGGAAGGGAAAAAGAAGGGAGAGAGGGCACCAGGGAAAGGGGGGGAATTTTATGTTTATCTGTTTGTTAATCTCGATCCATGTCTGTCCATAACTGGAGACATTTAAATGAACAGTAAGCTCAATGGAAAGATTAACATGACTTTCTCTATTCTGGCATTAGCTCCGTAAATATTTGTTTCTAACGAAATGTTCAGCCAATCCTGGGACCCAGCAGGCTTATAATGCTACGGCTATGACCAACCCAAGAATTTTAAAAGGCCAGAATTTAGAAAATGAACATCTGAAAATGGATGTGCAGGCTGCCATCCATCAGCAATTAGTTTTCCACAAGGCTACAGCCACTTAAGACTTGATTGGGTATCTCATTATCAACAATGAGTTAAGCATACAAAGATACATTTTCCTAGGCGTCTCTTGCATCCTCACATGATTTGCAAAATTGGGCACTATGCTGGAAAAACACAACAAAAATCCCTATAACCACAAGCCAACATTAGAGCTTAGCAAGCAATTCCACCCAGATCAACTTCACTTTAGGAGTAGCAAGGGAGGCATCATTTCCTAGGGCCAGACAAAACAAATTTCAGTTACTGTGTGGCATTTCATGATCCCATCCATGAATATAGCTTAATACGTCCCCTGCTGGGGTGAAGCCTATGTACTTGGATAAGGGCTGGATGCAAAGAATGTGTTTTTTCCCTTTCCTCTTCATCGATCTTGCTTGCCAGAGCCAGCTCCTTAGAGGACCTAGTGTAATACAGATCCCTATCCTTGGAAAGGTCCCCGAGCAAATGTTCCCTCACCTTGATTGTCAAACGATGGTATTATATTACCTAACCCCAATGCTATGGGGCTGGCACTGGATACTGGACGAGCAGATTATATAAACCCTCCATTCACTTTGATACTAAATGTTAACTTTACCCTTGATTGGGCCATTAAATCGCGTTTCCAGTACTGATAATTTCTCATTGTGAGCAGCATGTTTACTAAACATGGACAAAGAAAACTTCAGTACAACTGTCACATTATTTCGGCATCTGAAACCTATAAGCGTGCTAAATTTGTTAGTGCTCACTTATAATTAGACACAGAGAGATACCCAGAGTGACACAATAACAGAACAGGCAAAATATTAAATCTGAGAAATCTCAAGTGCACTGTCCTCTGATCACACTTCTTGTGACTGTAGGTGACAGCAAACAATGCTAACATCAAAAGGTCATGGCAGTCAAAGACCAAAGCAATGAGCAGGTGGTGGACTGCAGTAACTGAGCACTTATGTGCTGGGCACTGGGCTAAGCACTTTACTTACAATATTTAACTTAACCATGAACACACCCTTGAAAAGGGAGGAGAATGATTTGTCCCTATATTCAGATGAGCAAAGTCAGACTGAGAAAGGGTAAGCCATTGTCTCAAGGTCACATAGCAGGAGGTGGCAGAAAAGCAATGTAATTTCAGATCTCACTTACTCTAAAGCCACTACCATTTCCCACTAAGTTACACAGCCACTCAAACTGGGTTCATCACTTTTCTGGCCCCCAATCCCAATGCAAAACACAAGAGCCAGCTGAACTCTTTGAAATCTTGCTATCACCCTCAAAAGATGACACATACATAAACATAACCATAATTTAAGACAAATATTAACTTCATTTCCAGGCCCTGTGCTAGGCACTTTCATGTAGAGGCCCTCATTTGACACAGACATCAGTGAAATACCAATGAAACGTGATGCATGCGCCTCAGTACAGGCTAAGGGTTAACTGAGCACAGCTTTGAGCACAGCTCTACAGCTCACAGACCAGACGTTGTGGGTCTTCAAAAGCACCTGCAAGACAATGTCCAGCCCACTACTGCGACTTGGCCAAGCAAGCAGTTTTAAAAGTGTTTGGACTCTCTTAACCAGATGATTGCTTTTACAAAATGTTTCCACCAGGCAGCCAGTGGAGTCGCAGGAGAGTTCCTGGCTGAAAGGGAAGCTCACAGAGGGAAGAGTTCGATGCCAGTCTGCCTGGGGAAATGTTAGCAGAAGCATCTGTTGGTTGGTCCCCACTGGCCAAAAGGCAAACATTTGTTTTGCTGAAACAAACGCTTCCATTTGAAAACGTTTGCTGATGAAACCATCATCTGATTTGAAGTTTTCTTCCACTTTGGTGGCTGGAACTGTGGCCCCCCTGTCCCCAGCAGCATTGCCTTTTGGGGGTTAGGTCATTGAACAATCGCCTGTCTGCTACCGACAGGATGTTCTGACTTTACCATTGAGATACACTCTGCAAAGTGGTGGGGATAAATACATTCGGTCTTTCCTCACCTGAACAAATGGCTGTTCTTTACAGAGAAAGTTGTTTTAATCTTTACAGCCTAAAGTGATCATAGAACATTTAAAGAATAAACAGAAAAACATTCTTTCCTATGAGATTTGATGGAGAAGAAATTTCTACGGTTCTTGTGTTGTTCCTCTTCTTAAAATTACAATGTTAATTTGCGGCTCTATTCAGATTGTTTCAGTCTATTCACTGCCGCTGAATGGTTCTTAAGCCCTTTAAAATAAACTCCAGGCCACTAAGTAAATTCAGAGAAGCCAAATTGAAGTATGTGTGCATAAAATGCCATCAGGATATCCATGCCATTCAGGAATCCTCGTCCACCATTTTGTGGACAAAACAAGATCTCCAAAGATACTGTCAACCAGGGCGTGCACAGGCTGAATATTCAGGTCAGTGTCCACTTTTGAAGCCAGAGTAATATAATTGACAATTACCTGATGGTTTTATAAGAATGCTTAATCTAGAAACTCTTTATCTGTCACTACTTTTGTTTATTTAAATCTGTGACTTTCCATATGTTTTTAATATTGAAAGTCTCAAATGCCAACACTTAGAAAAGGGATTTAGATGATACTTCCCATCCACAATTTTGTTTCTTTCCATTTAAAAAATTCCTTCCTTCCTTTCTTCCTTCTTTCCACCTCCCAGGGACTCTAAAACAATCTTTAAGGAAGGAGCACATATTCTTAATACAAGTCATGTTGTAGATGCATATTGCTAGATATGCTATAATTGCTAGATGCATATTAGTAATTACATACAGAAAAGAGAGTAGAAAAATAAGCAATCATACCTCTGTCATGGGTTATATACAGAACATTCTGTAATACTTCTGGCAAATAGAAAAGAAAAAGGCACAGAGTCATGATAAGCTACTGACAAATGCAATAGGAATTTTCTTTTCCCCTGGCACTTGGTCCTGTACATAAGTGGAGAAAACTCAGCATCCTCCTCCCTTACCTCCGTGCTTCTCCTCAGCTCATTCTCCTTGATCTCACTTGCCTGGAATGCCTGTTCAGCTCTGCAGAACTTCTGCTTAAACTCTTCCACATTTTTTTCTAGCTGTTGCTTTACAGATGTGACCTACAAAAAGAGGCCTAGTTTCATTGTTATGTTTTTTACTTTTTCATTAATCATGTATTCTTAAACAATAAAATGGTCACAGAATATAAAAACTGATGCCATCTATTTTGGTCGAGATACAATATACGTCACAGCTAAATATATCTTAAAATACCATAATGTGAACCTGCAACGTCACTTGGCGACAGCATACAGGAGATGAAAGAAGCTGGGTTTAACAAGGAGGCCACAAAGGAAAAAGATTTAACTACAAAAAATAAAACAGCTAGGTAGTAATAAATAACCATAAGAAAAAGAGGTTGAGATAAGAAACAGGCTAGGAGAACACACTGTCAATATATAAAACAGAATAAAAGAGAGTATATCTGTAATACAACATATAAAGCGCCTCTATGATTAAACAAAAGGGCAATGGATAGAAACAGAAAAGTTTATAAAAAATAATACAAATGGCTACTGAAAGAAATAGCTTCAATGGCAACCAAGGAAGTGTGAATAAAAACAATGATATGACAACATTTTTCACTCCTTGATTGGCAAAAATTTTTAAAAACCAAGACTATCTCCAATTAGCAAGGATGAGAGGAAACAGACCCTCTCTTGTACCTGGTAGGAGAGTAACTGCTACAGCTTTTATGGAGGGCAATTTGGCAGTAACTATCAGTTGTTAGGATGCTGGCTAGACAGGGTGGCTCACGCCTGTAATCCCAGAACTTTAGGAGGTCGAGGTGGGCAGATCACCTGAGGTCAGCAGTTGAGGACCAGCCTGGCCAATCTGGTGAAACCCTGTCTCCACTAAAAATACAAAAATCAGCAGGGTGTGGTGGCACAAACCTGTAATCCCAGCTACTTGGGAGGCTGAGACAGGAGAACTGCTTGAACCTGGGAGGATGAGGTTGCAGTGAGCCGAGATCGCGCCACTGCACTCCAGCCTAGGTGACAAAGCGAGTCTCCATTTCAAAAAACAAAACACACGCACACAAAAACACAAATACTAGGATGCATATGTTCTTTAGGCCATCGATTTCACATGCGGAAATCTGCCCTACAGAACATCAACACACGTATACAAAGACACCTGCCCTGTAACATTACAAGCAGTGCCGAAGCAACGAGAAAATGTTGAGAACCTGAGCACTTTCAGGTGTGAGAGGTAAAGAAGAATAGAAGGTGACATGGAGGTTTTGGCCCCAGCAATGCAGAGAATGGAAGTGCAAGTCAGCAGGATGAGGAAGACTAAGGGAGGAGCAGGTTTGGAAAAGAAATACCTAGAGTTCAACTCTTAGTATGATACATGTGAAGTGCCTTTAGAAATGTGACTGGACTGTCAAGCACACACCCACACATCTGAAGTTCAGGACAGACACCCAGGCTGGGCAGAGTCATCATCACATAGATGATATGTAAAGCCACAAAACTGGATAGGACTACTTTGGTAGTGAGTCTTAAATAAGTACATTGATTATAAATTTCAGTGCTTTAACTACTTGGAGGCATAAGTTACTTGGGACAACTCCCATCTGGCCACATAACTGAGAACCAACAGAATATCAGAGACCTCCACAGACGTTCGGATCTGAAATCCTAACTCACCCCCATACTTTCTGCAGATCAGGAAACCTAAAGCCATAATGGTTCTGTACCCTCTTCACTTTGATAGGGAAAGTGAAGGTAGAGTGCTTTCTCTTTGAAAGTATTTTATGTCAGTTATGATAGAGAAGTAACAGATATAAGGAACAAGAGGGAATGACTGAGGAGAGAAAGACACGGCCCCTACTTTATCCAGTTCAGCCTGCAGGACGTTGTGCATGTTCTTGGCTTGCTGTAACTCCTGGGTGAGTCTGACCTTCATCTGGATGGACTCCTGGTCCAGTGTTTGGAAAGAACGCTGCTGACGGGAGAGCTCCTGCAAAACAAAGGGCATGCACATCAGCCTGATGATGGTTTGTTTGGGAGACTCCAGGGTGAGACACGAGCATCCTAAAGGGGGACTGGACAGAGAGCACAGGAGACAGCAGGGAGTCGAGCTGACCTTTACTTAACAATAAGCATGATCAGCCTCAGTGCTCCATGCTGGGCCCAGGCAGCAAATCCAGGTCTTTGAGGGAAAGGGGAAGGGCCCTATCAGTTGACCACATGGAAACTAGCCTGTTTCCACCTCTTCAGTCTTAAATTAATTACCTCTATTTTGAAGGATCAGGAGCAAGAGAGAAGACCTGAGCTACAACAGTCACAGCTCAACTAAAACACCAAACATACTCAAACGATGTTTAAAACACAAAAAACTGCACATCATTTTAAATGAGCTTAAATTTAGAAGGACAGGAAGTATATGCCACCAATTAACTTTCATAACTACAGAAGGATACCAGCTAACATTTTCAGGCATTCTTATTTAAAGTCTGTAGACTCTCAATCCATATGATACTTTCAGGCTAAATCACCTGAAAGAACCAAACTGGCAGATACTTACGGAAGGGCACTTTCCACCCTCACTCTTCTGCCAACCGCTTTCCCTGCATCAACTACCCTTCTAATTTATTTGCCAGCCCACAGGGTTTAAAAACAACTGGAGCTATAAGGGAAATACAGTGAAAGAAAAAAAAAAAGATAAAACCCAACTGGAGAATGTAATACAATTTCCTTCACAGCCGAGAAAATGTCCAAAATAAGAAATGTGATCCTTTCCTACTGAATATCAAATCTCAAATCAGAAAACATGGATAAATTCTGAATACTCATTCCCTTCTCTAATCAAAAACTGATTTTTAAAGAGCACAAAAGTGAAGATGTGAAGGAAAATAAAGTGACCTTTAGCTCACAAAGCATTTCCCCTCTAATCAAATTTCCCAAATTGTGATAAACAACTCCCCTTTCCAAGTAACTAAACTATGAAAATCCCATAAAAAGCCTTTCGGACAAACACCTCATGAATCCATTTACCTTACCTCTTGAAACTCCTTTTCCTTTTCCTTAATTTTCTGTTCCAAAGAACATCTGGCACTTTCTGCATTTTGTCGCTGACAACTCAAATCTTCCGTCAATTTTTTCAGTTTTTGTTCCAATGCAGTACACTAATAACAAATAAAAATGTTCAAGACAAAACAAATACTGCTCAAGTAAAAGAACAAATATTTTGTATTTTAGAAAAACCACTATAATTATTTTAGCACACAATTTATGTTTAGGAACTATTAGCAAGGATGTAAAGCGTTAGCCCACTTAAATAAATACTTCCGAATTTGTGCCATGAAAACAGACATCAGCATGTCTAACGATTCATCGAATATTTTGTTGCATGGAAATGAGAGGTTAAAATGCAATGGCATTAACCTATGTAATTTAAAAGCTGTAAAATCATCAGAGGGTGCCCATTACCCTCATATGATAGTCTGTTTCAAGCATAATGGATTTTGTGGGAAATTTTAAATATTAAAATGCTTCTTTCCACAATGTTCCCAGTTTGCCACTTTAAATTTCAGGAGATTCACAGGACTCCAGAGAGTATCACAACTGGTTTTTAATCATGCTGCCCTAAGCAATACAAAGAACAGTCAACTGCCTTTGCACAAAGCCAGTTATCCCTAAAATAATTTTTAAGACATATATTACATGAAAATTTAGGATGCTCTTGTAAAATTAAATTGGAACAAAATGGTCTTAACTCTTCAAGTGTTGAAAGTCAATCCTCTATATATTCCCCATGGGCTCGAATCCTTAACCTCCCCTACCAAACAACTCTATAAAGACCAAGGAATAATAAGACAACTTCATCTTGGTGGGGAAGAATTCTCCACTACTAAAGAAATGTGCCCCAAGTAGGCAGATCTCTCTAGTAATGTAGATTCTCCAAAGTCTGATTTAAAACCTTGAGAAATAATAGAAATGTAAATAGAAATGAGAATTCAGAGGAAAAGAAAACACTATGTAATACTCAATCGCTACAAAGGATTCACGAAAAAGTCCTGGTGACCAGTCAACCGCCAATTGTTAACTAACCAAAGAAGAAAGGAGCCAAGCTGGTCATTCATGACTAAATGATTTTGCAAATATCAGGACTTAAAAAATACGAAACTCAAAAAAATTAAAATTTTGAACCAGATGTTGAATGACACTCTCATTATCTTTATTGTCCTTAAATTTTCAAAGGCCCAAAGAAAAGCATTACAGAGATTATTTGTAACAAAAATAAATATGAATTTAACAAATATTGTTTGAGAGCCCATTATACATGTCATGCATTGTTCCGGGCATTGAGGATACAAGAGCAAACAACTCAGGCAAAAGTCACTGCTCAGGCCGGATGTGGTGGCTCACGCTTGTAATCCCAGCCCTTTGAGAGGCCAAGGTGGAAGGATCACTTGAGGTCAGGAGTTTGAGACCAGCCTAGGCCACATGGTGAAAACCCCATCTCTACTAAAAATATAAAAATTAGCCAGGCTTGGTTAATTTTTATATTGTCGCAGTTATTCGGGAAGCTGAGGCAGGAGAACTGCTTGAACCCAGGAGGCGGAGGTTGCAATGAGACAAGGTCATGCCACTGCACTCCAGCCTGGGCAACAGAGCGAGAATCTGTCTCAAAAGAAAAAAAACAAAAACAAAAAAGTCACTGGTCAAGGGATGGTTCAAAATTTCGATGGTTAACAAATCTCAGGGAGGAAAAAAAAAACAAGTTGCACCAGAGTAAATGGATAAACCCTTGGCGCCCTCTAATGGCACTCCTTCAAACTGCAATACATTCTATTAAAGGATCTTGGCATCAAGAATCCTTTTCTACTAACTTAGCAGGTTAAAAGAGACTTTAGGAGGTTCTTATATTTTATTTTAAAATTTTTAAAGAATATTCTATTATCAACGATGCCTTATTCATATAAAAGTATCTGACCACTAGGTGTCATGAATGCTCCATAATACTCTAAAATACTGCCCAGAGCTCAGGTCCTTGAAAATACATAGCACACGACTCTGGGCTTAGTCCCTTAAGCTTTCTGGACCTTTTCGTCTGTGAATGAGGGCTGAACTCCAGGTCTGCTGTCAGCTCAATGCTCTGTTTCTCCATGAATTCAAGCCTTGTATCTCACACAATTTGTAAATACTTGGAAAAGATACACTACAAACAGCGTATGTTCACTTAAGAACACAGTGTTGATTTTCTTAACGGTAATTCCATTTTATTTAATAGGTAATTCTAATGTTAGTTCTGGAAACAGCATAAACATAGCATAATTTTATTTCAGTTACACATTTGACAAGGTCATATTATCCTTAGGGACAAGACAGAAAAGAATAGACTGAATTTTCAGCTAAATGAGTTTGTAACCCTATGGAAAAAAGGAACCCAAAAAGCACAGAATAAACAAGTATTAGGAACCTGGAGGGCCTGCATGTGGTGGCTCACGCTTGTAATCCCAGCACTTTGGGAGGCTGAGGTGGGAGGATCACCTGAGATCAGGAGTTCGAGACCAGCCTGGCCAACATGGTGAAACCCTGTCTACTAAAAATACAAAAAAATTAGCTGGGCGTGGTGGCTATAATCCCAGCTACCCAGGAGGCTGAGACAGGACAATAGCTTGAACCCAGGAGGCAGAGGTTGCAGTGAGCCAAGATGGTGCCACTGCACACCAGCCTGGGCAACAAGAGCTTAACTTCATCTCAAAAAAACAAAAACAAAAAAACAAACAAACAAACAAACAAACAAAAACAAAAACCTGGAGGGGCTGGGTGCAGTGGCTCACACCTATAACCCCAGCACTTTGGGAGGCTGAGGTGGACAAATTGCTTGAGCCCAGGAGTTCAGTAACAACTTGGGCAGCATGGTAAAGCCCCATCTCTACTAAAAATACAAAAATTAGCCGGGTGTGGTGGCAGGCGCCTGTAGTCCCAGCTACTAGGAAGGCTGAGGTAGAAGGAAACCAGGAAGCGGAGGTTGCAATGGGCCAAGATCACGCCACTGCACTCCAGCCTGAGTGACAGAGTAAGAACCCGTCTCCAAAAAAAAAAAAAAAAACCTGGATGAAGACTCTAATCGAAAGCCAGAGCTGTATTCTTAGCCCTATCTTAGTCAAAAATATTAATTCATGATTTGATGAGAAGAAACTTGATTGTATGTGTCAGACAGAACAAGGATTTGGTGAGCTTGTCCTCCAAAACCAAAGAAGTAAAATGTACAAAGAGAAATGTAATTCTTACCCACAGGAAGGCCTAGCTTGGCAGAAATGCAACTGAAAATTAGCTTCATTAACTAGAAACTTGAAAATAAGCCATGATAATAACAGCTAATGTTATTATAAGTTCACCATTTGCTAGGTACTATGCTAACGCCTTTAAAAAATTATCTCTATCTTTACAACAACCCTGTGACACAGGCATTATTAACATAATTTTATTGATTAGACAACTGGGGCTCAGAAGTTCATTAAGTAACTCAAAAAGCAATAAAACTGGGGTGTTCCAGAGCCAGGTTCAAATCCAAGTCCTTCTAACTTAAAAGACCAAATTACTATTACATACTGAAGCTACATGAAGAGATTAAATGTATGGATCAAAGGAAGTCATTGTTGTTCCACTGAAGCTCCATTGTTCCTTTATATATCTAACCAATGTTTTTCCAGAATTTCTCTGATTAGGCAGTGCACTAGGAGAATATATAAAAAAGAACCTGACTTTTACTTCCAGGAAGATTAGATAATCACGCTTTTTCCTATTCCTCCTAACTAGAACAAATAAAAACCCTGGTATTATAGTAAAACAAAAGAAAAGTCTGAAAGATAGAGAGAAAAAGGCAGATGGACTAAGGAGCTCAGGACCTGAAGAAAAACACTATGACACTGGGAAAAAGAACTGTCAACACAGAATCCTATACCCAACAGAATATCCTTCCAGAGTAAAAATAAAATCAAGATATTCTCAAATAAAGGAAAACTAAGGATCTGTGGAGAGCAGACTTACTCTAAAAGAATGGCTAAAGGAAGTTCTCTAAACAGAAAGGAAGTAAAGAAGTAACCCTGGAAGGAAATCTAGGAGAAAAGGAAGAACAAGGTTAGCAACAATTACACACACACACACACACAAACACACAAATATAATAGGCTTTCCTCTTCCTCAGCTTTTTAAAATATGTTTACGAATTGAAGCGAAATGTAGTTCTAAATGTCTGTACAGAAAACATTTAAGACAATTCTATTATAAATGAGGAAGGGTAAAAGGATGAAAAGTGAAGAAACAGTCTAAAATTCACTAGAATTAGTAAAATGAAAACACCAATAGATGTAATAAAATGAGTATAAATAATGTAATATCTAGAACAATCACTATAGAAGCTCTACAAAGAGATTCACTCAAAAATATATAAACAAACCGTTTTTCTTTAAATGTTCAAGCAACCCATAAAGGCAGGGGGAAAGAAAGAAGACAAATGAAAAAACAGAAATAAATAGAAAACAAAAAATGAAATGGCAGACTTAGGTCATAATATATCAGTAATTACATTAAGTGTAAGGTCTAAATAAACCCATTAAAAGACAGATAGTGGAAGCCAGGCATGTTGGCTCATGCCTGTAATCCTAGGACTTTGGGAGGCCGAGGTGGGTAGATCACCTGAGGTCAGGAGTTCAAGGCCACCCTGACCAACATGGTGAAACCCCATCTCTACTAAAAATACAAAAATTAGCCATGTGTGGTGGCGGGCACCTATAGTCCCAGCTAGTCAGGAGGCTAAGGCAGGAGAATCATTTAAAACAGTGAGGCGGAGATTGCAGTGAGCCGAGATCATGCCACTGCACTCCAGCCTAGGCAACAGAGCCAGACTCTGTCTCAAAAAAAGAAAGACAGATAGGGGAAGCGTATATTGAAAACCATGGCCCAATATGTTGTCTACATGAAAGCATCTCAATATAACAAAACAGATTAAAAGTAAAGAGGAAGAAATACACAATGCAAACAATCAATCAAAGGAAAGCTGAAGTGG
This sequence comes from Cheracebus regulus, assembly GCA_963574635.1. Taxonomy (NCBI): domain Eukaryota; kingdom Metazoa; phylum Chordata; class Mammalia; order Primates; family Pitheciidae; genus Cheracebus; species Cheracebus regulus. The sequence goes on from CAUYQU010001001.1 coordinate 28,138, forward strand.
CTATATTAATAACAGAAAGTAGACTTCAGAATAAAGAAAATTATCATGGACACTATATAGAGATAAAAGGGTCAATCCACCAAGACATAGCAATCCCAAATGTGTATGTGTTAACCAACAGAGCTGCAAAATAAGTGAAGCAAAAATAATCAAAGGAGAAATAGACAAATCACAGTTATAGGTGGAGACTTCCACACCCCTCTCTCAACAATGAATTGAACAACTAAACAGAAAATCAGCAAGTATGTTAACAAACTCAACAACGTCATCAACCAAGAGGTTCCAAAGACATTTTTTCTAAGCAATATAAATCTAAAGCAAGCATCAGTCAATGAAATTGAAAACAGAAAGAAAGAAAAAAAAAATCAATGAACCAAAGGGCTGACTGATTCTTTGGAAAGATCAGTAAAGAGAAGGAGTAAGACTGACAAAGAGAAGGAGAGAAGACACAAATTACCAACATCAGAAATTAGCAAGGAATATCACTAGAAATATCAAAAGAATAAGAGAATACAGTGAACAACTCTATATATATAAATTTGACAACTTAGATGAAAATACAAACGAATCTAATTCCCCCAATATGAAATGGATAATTTTAGCAGCTCTATAACTATTTTAAAAATTGAATTTGTAATTTTAAAACTCCCAAAAAAGAAATCTCCAGGTTCATATATATAAAGAAAGATGAAAAAAAACAACAACAATTCTACACAATCTCTTTCAGAAAACTGAAAAGGAGGGAACTCGTAATTTGTGAAACTAGGATACCCTGATACAAATATCAAAAATGGTTGGCAGGGAGAAAAAAAGAAAACCAACCAATATCATTCATGAATACAGACATAAAAAATCCTTAATAAGTTATTAGCAAATAAAATTCAGAAATGTATTTGTTAAATTATACACCATAACAAATTGGGGTTTATTCCAAAGATGCAAGGCTCATTCAAATGTATGAAAATCAGTGTAACACACCACATTAACAAGCTATTATTTTGTACAACTACATATGAATCTACAATTATCTTAAAACAAAAATTTTAAGTAAACAAATGAAAGAGTCCGCCCCCACAAAACAAATAATAGAAATATGTCTACTATAATGGTTTTTACCTAAAGCCTCAGAAATATCTAATGAGTCAATTCCTTAGGCCCACTCAAACATAGATCAGATCTAACAGGGTTCATCTTTCAAAGCTCTCTGTGATTCTGTCAATTAGCCAAATGTGGGAACCAGAGGGCTAAAACACAAATAACAATAATAAAAGGGTCATAACGGGGATGCCAGGAGAAAATGTCTTACTACATTAAGAGATGAGGGAAGGAGCTCACAAGAATGAAGAAGTTATAAAGAGCCAAACCTGGAAAGAAGGACATTTCAAGCAGAAAGGCAAATATAAGAAAAACACTGGGCCCAGAGAAAGGGTAGGTATAGGCTCAGTAAACACCATATCCTCATGGTTGGTCTTAGAAGATAACTTATTTTTCTCTACAATACTTATTACCACATACCATACTATCTATATTGCTTTCTTTTTGTTATTCATTTTCTGCCTCCCTCTATTAAGATGAAGCTCCACAAGGCAATGAGTTTCGTCTATTTATCACTGTTCCAGCCCCAGGTCTGGAACAGTGCCTAATATATAGCACACACAAATATCAATACATGTTTGTGCAATGGGTCAGTAAATGAATGAGTAGGAAAAAGAGGAGATGAGACTAACTAGAGAGGTAGGCTGGGACCAAAGCAACAACAAGAACAACAACAAAATAACGGGCTAAGAAGCTTGGCTTCCACTGGAGTCTTAAGAAGATTTAATGGTGGGTGTACAGTCATCCCTCAGTATCCATGAAGGACTGGTTCCAGGACTCCCTGGAGATACCAAAAGCTAAGGGTGCTCAAGCCCCTAATATAAAATGGTATAGCATTTGCATATAACCTGTGCACATCCTCCCATATACTTTGAATCATCTCTAGATTACTTGTAATACCTAATACTATGTAAATAGTTGTGATAATATGTTTGCTTAGGAAATAATGACAAGGACAAAAGGTCTGTACATAATCAATACAGACCAAGCCATTCTTTTTTTTTGAGACAGAATATCACTCTGTTGACCAGGCTGGAGTGCAGTGGCATAGTCTCTGCTCACTGCAACCTCCACCTCCCAGGTTCACAAAATTCTTGTGCCTCAGCCTCCCGAGTAGCTTAGATTACAGGTGTGCACCACCACAGCTGGGTAACTTTTGTATTTGTAGTAGGGACAAGGTTTTGTCATGTGGGCTAGGCTGCTCTCAAATACCTGGCCTCAAGTGATCCGCGTGCCTCAACCTACCAAACTGCAGGGACTTGGGAGTGAACCACAGTGCCTGGCCTTTTTTTTTTTTTTTAAATACTTACAATCCATAATTGGTTGAATCCATGGATGCAGAACTCACAGATACAATGGACCAACTATATATATATATGATCCCAGGAGTAGATTAATTAAATCCTATCAAATCTCCTAAAACTCCTTTAAGGTGCCATTACTTTAAGTGCCTATTCTATGTGCCACACACTGGGCTAGATGCTGTATATACATTTTCTTTATTCTGTATTACCCCCTACGACATATGAGATCAGTGACTTGCCCAACATCACTTAGCCGGGAAAGTGCTGCACCAGGCTTGATCCCAGGCTGACCAACTCTAAAACAACTTTCTAGTTCAATTGCATCAAGAGTGCCTAGTATATAACAAAGAACATTACTGACATTTATTTCATAAACTTATGTATAAAATACTCTTTCCAAATAAGTACATGAAAAGATGAAGATTTCTCCAGTAATTCATGAAAAGTCAAGTACCTTGGTTGACGCCTGGTCATATTGCGCTGTTGTTCTCACTAGTTCATCCCTACATTTGTTCAAAACTTTCTCTTTTTCAATTAATTCTGCTTTTGCTTTCTCCAGTTGGAGTTGGAGTTCTTGAAACTTATTCACTTGACTTTTCATTTCTTTCTCTTGTCCTTGCAGACGTAGTTCCAACTCATTAATCTTGCTTCTTAGCTCTTAAACCGCAAACAAAAGTCACACTCCAATTCATATATATCTTTCCCAAAATGTTGATAACTTATCATTTGTTTTGTTCTACTCTGGAATCTTTCATGAAACAAATATTTACACTAAACATAGAAGCTACTTTAGTTGGATTTAATTTCAATCGTTAGTTTCTATTGTCATTTGCATTCAAATACTCTAGAGAGCAGGAGAAACAGATTTTCTTACATTTTCACAAAGAAACATAGTAGGGGAAATGCTTTTCTAAAATCATGAATGCTGTCTTCCTGAGACTGAGAAAAGTATATCACATATGACAACCTTTGTTAAAATTATCATTTGGTTTTATACAACAGCAAACTATATTTGTTTTGTGCCCATATCCATGCAAATCAATGCTAAGCAGTGAAAAGTTCACCCTGCTATATTCTCTGGTAGTTTTACCTCCAATAAACATTAAGACAGTGTGAACCTCCCATACTGCCAAAATTAACAATGATTTTTTTTCCACTTTTTTCCTACATACTCACAACATTGGTTCCAACGGCATTGGCTACGTGACAGCTCTCACCAGTGAACACTGACAGTGATTTTCAATATATCACAGCACTGGAAATTATTATATTCTACAGAGTAGATTCCAAAACACCACCTGGTACCCTTGGCTGTCAGCTGCAGCGTGGCACAGCAGCCAAGGTTACAGGTTTGCTCCCATATGGACAACCTGGCAGGGCACAGCAAAGCTGTTCTGCAGACACACACACAACCTCTGGCCAAAGCTAGTCAGACCACAGGCTGGTTTCGTGGGTCACAAAAGGAGCCAGATGAGAAGCATGGGAAGTGTAAACTGTAACCAACCCACTCGGCCTGCTTCTGGAAAGATAAGTCAAAGCCTCTCAACCTACTTTAGAGGTTTCCAGGCACAGCTTTTTGAATAAAAGTACATTCCAACACTATGATGCCTTTTATCATTATTGAAAAGACAGTATATTTCACATAACCAGGCTAAGATGCTGAATGCCAATGTGCCTAACAAAACACATAAGCACCTTCTGGGATTAAAACTATCTGGAATCACCTGTGAAATTACCTCAAGCAAAATTAATTTAAACTTAACTTAGCTCAGTGTTACCTTGATTCTGCACTTTTAATTGATCCAAAAGATGAGGACTGCTAGAATTGTCAAAGAAACTGCTATTAGCATCTCTTTTCCCTATTTGCAAAGTTGATCGACTTGGAGTCACCTCTTGTTCCCCAGAAAAGTAAGATGCAGAGAAGTCTCTCCTAATTGGAGTTTTTTGGGAATTAGAGGAAAGGCGACTTGGGGTCTTGTCTTGTTGCCATGAGAACACAGATGATGAAGCTTGATGCCGGGCAATGTCACGGTGATTCATGCTGGTTTGTGGAAGAGTCTGGTTTGCTTTCTGTGGAAATAGAAACGCTTTAGAGCCCTTTAAAGATCGTATATACTTAAGGCTATTTATTTTCAGATAGAATATAAAGCCATAATACCAAGAAGTTAACAGTTGCACTGCATACCAAGAAAGAATGTTCATCAAGTCAAGCAACCCATAAGTCTAATACCCACTGATGGAATGTTCTAATGCTCAGCTTCTTAACACTGAAGGAGTAAGCTACAACCATCTGATGCCCAACCTATTTAAAATGGGCTAAGTCTTAGTATTTATTCTGCATCCTTCTTAGAATCCATTAAACATACGTGAGTGTTCACTTTCATTTTGAATTCCAAAACCGGCTTTTCTTAGCCTGTCCTTGGTCATCTCCCCTATAGCTTTGTCCAAGAGAATCAAAATTAAACATTAGACTAAAGATCTCATTCAAAAATCTCGCATCCCACCATCTCACTATCCCAAAAGAAAGGTCACATCAAGTGTTTAATATTACGTAATATACATTTGTGGATGATCTACTGCTTTGCATTGTTCTCTCTATTCTCTCTGCTTCCATTCTGACAAATATCAAGACATGGAGGTAAATGCATCATTAGATTTTTATAGCAAGCACTTTTTTTTTGCCATAGGAAGAGAGTTAATGTTTACTAGAGACTCAAATTTTCCATAAAATAACTCTAGGAATCAATGTTAAGGGAAGAATTGCTATGAATGACTGAATTGGATGACAAAGCACATGATATTTCTAAAATAAACTAGAGAATGAGTACTTAATTTTTATTCATCTTGATAAGCAATGCCTTTGCTACATATCAGAATCCTAATGACATCAAAATGAGGGTTAAAGTCATGAAAATGATAAAAATTGTTAAAGCTCTAAGCAAGAGGTACTTTTGCATTCTCAGTATTTACTGTAACAGTTTGCTGAATTTTGCCATCTCATCAAACCCTTATGTTTAGTGGAAAGACACCAGTAAGTACCAAACTGAACATTATTTTCAGCAAATAACATCCGAACAAAAATGGTAGAGGTAAAATTCAAAAGTTCAAAAGGACTGTATAGGAAGCAACTGCCTCCTGGTGACAAAGCCAGGCAGGGAGCATCAGGACTAATTCTCTGGCCGCACTGTCTCCAAGAATGGCCCTGATCACTATGTCTTAATAGGGAAATAATTAAGTGGACATTGCTTTCATAGACTTACATGATCATCATTTAATATTCAGGGATAAACTAACCTCCCCACTCTATTTTACTCATGTCTACCTATTTTTAAAACTAAAATATAGTCACCTCCACTGAGCCCAAAACCTTCTCTCAGTATATATATATATATATAAAATAAGTACTTATTTTATATATATAATATATATATAAATATATTTATATATATATATTTTATATATATATATTATTTATATATATATATATAAGGCCAACTCTATGTAAAACAAATTTTTCTCTAACCTTGTTCTATCCCATATCAAAGTATTCTATAACCATATATGCTATTATAGGGCCCATAATTAACTTACTTTAGCCTGCAAGGCTTTAACCTCTGCCTCTAATCTTTTTCGTTCTTCAACCTCTTTATTATATTTTTCTTTTAGATCTTCATACTTGGAACCTAAACACAGACAATCGAATACAATTTTATTTCAATCATTGATTCCATGAAGAAATTCACAGATCAACAACAATTCTGATAGTCTAGAAATTGGTATCTTAGTATAATAACAAGTAGAAACAATATTTTGGTTAGGGAATTAGATCGAAACATGGATCAAATTACTCAAATATCAACATACATAAAAACACAAGTGTTTTAAACATTCTGAAATTGAATGTCCTTGAAAATATATCACAGAAGATAAAGTAAAAAAGCTTAAAAGCTTAATCTGGTAGCTCAACATAATTCAACAGATATGCAAATTGATATGTAACAAGTGGTTGCAATTTTTAAACATATAAGTTAAAAGTTTAAATCAAAGTTGAATTAATTCATTTCTTTTACAGAATTAAAATTTCAATCTAAACAAAAAGCTGTCTATACCAAGGAAAAAAATGTATTACCACTATAATATTGACTTGGTGTTAGTGGCGTTGTAAAAATGTTTTGTGGTGTATTGCATGGATTCAGAGAGACATCTGCAGACTGTGCAGCTTGTTGGCTTCTTTCAAGCTCAGATTTACACCTGTTCAAAAAGGACCCAAGAGGCAGACAAATCAGTTAGAGCAAAGGCTACAGAATACCAATGCCATACATTCCCAGAAAGTAATAAACTTACAAAGAAACCCATCCGCTAAGAATTCTTAACCATTTCATTTATCCAACAGGCGTTTAATAAAATCTAACTTTTATGTGCCAGACATAAACACAGTCCTGTGTCTTCAAAGGAACTCAGTCTAGTAAAAGAAACAGAAATATAAACCAATAAGTACAACATTATAAAGGCTATAAGGAAGGTGTATAATAACCACTATGATAGTGATATGGTTGGGCTGTGTTCCCACCCAAATCTCGTCTTGTAGTTCCCATAATCCCCACGTGTGGTGGTAGGGACGAGGTGAGAGAGAATTGAATGCTGGGGGCAGTTTCCTCATGCTATTCTCATGATAGTGAGTTCTCACGAGATATGATGGTTTTATAAGCGGCTTCATTCTATGCTTGGGTCTCATTCTTCTCCTTCCTGCCACCATGTGAGGAAGGACATGTTTCCTTCCCTTTCCACTATGATTGTAAGTTTCCCCAGCAGAAGAGGAAAGCCCTGCGGAACCGTGAGTCAATTAAACCTCTTTCCTTTACAATTTACCCAGTGTCAGGCACTTCTTTATAGCAGTGTGAGAACAGACTAATAGTAAACAGACAGCAAAGAAGAGTTGGAGGGTTGGAATATATTCAAAGCAAATTTCATATTTTAAGCCAAAGACGGATATAAAAGAACCCAGAACGTCAGAAATATGGGAAGAAAGTAGTGTCATTAAAGCATGGGCTCAAATCATGAGAATACATGACATTACTTAGGATACTCAGTCATTTCAAAAACATAAGACTCGATATACAGATCATGTATTATATGACATTTTTAAAACACAGATATAAAAATTAAGTCAATATAATGCATCTAAAAAAGATACGGCTGGAAATAGTTAAAAGAAATGGGAAACATAAGTTACATATTGTATGTATGTACACCCTGTATGAAGGTATTCAGAACTATCATGCAAGTAAGTTCTGAACACCTTTTAAAACCAAAAAAATGGCATTAAAAGAGGACTCAATTCTTCCAAATCTCTAACATCTCTGACTTTAACATAAAAAATAAAATGAACACTCTTTTAGAATGGCTAATGGTGTGCCCCAGTTTCTTAGCCACGGCCTATTACTTAAAACAGGAGTAAAGAAAGTAATGCCGGGCCCAGTGGCTCATACCTGTAATCCCAACAGTTTGGGAGGCCAAGGCAGGCAAATCACCTGAGGTTAGGAGTTCAAAATCAGCCTGGCCAACATGGCAAAAATCCCTCTCTACTAAAAATACAAAAATTAGTCAGGCGTGGTGGCATGCACCTGTCGTCCCAGTTATTTGGGAGGCCGAGGCAAGAGAATTGCTTGAACTCAGGAGGCAGAGTGGCAGTAAGCCGAGATTGCAACACTGCACTCCAGCCTGGGCAACAGAGCAAGACTTTGTTTCAAAAAAAAAAAAAAAAGAAAAGAAAAGAAAAGAAAAGAAAGAGAGTGCCCTTAGTGCCATCTAGCTCCAAATTCAACCTGAGAAGAGGCAACTTATGAGCTAAAAATGACTTCTCAGCAAATCAAACTGCCAAATCTGAGCTTACAGTAGGAAACAGCAATGTCCAATGGAAATGTTCCATTAGTATTTAGAAAACAAAAAAAAATAAGTAAAATTAAAATTTTATTTAACTTGCTATTTTCAAGATACTATTACTTCAACTTGTAATCAATAGGAAAGTTACTAATAAAATATTTTAAATTTTTTCATACTAAATCTTTGGAATTTGGCATGCATTGTATACTTACAGCTCATCTCCATTTGCACCAGCCACATTTCAAGTACATAATAATTGCCACATGTAGCCAGTGGCAACCATATTGAACATTACAGATCTACAGACTAGCAAAGGTATCACACAAAGCTGGTGATTCTAGAGATGAATTTTGAAGAATATTGCAAAACCAGTGTTTCCTTTCCACTTTAAATTCATATCTTATTCCCTTTTCCCTATCCTTACATTTTAAACAAAGTTATTTATTACTTAAACAAAAGTATGCCCTGCTATTATTTTCATAAACCATATTTTCCTCTTCCCCCTAAAAAAATAAAAAATAAACACCACCACCAAAAAAGCACTAAAAAGTTAAAATCATTTTCTACTAGGTTGAACTAAGCGATTGAAAATATCCACAGTTTTAACAAACATTCCAAATGGTTCAACCTCACTTGTTGGAGAACTTCTGAAACCTAATCAGTGGCAACTGATAGAAAAAGTAAGTTTCTGCAATGCATTTGAAGGCTAGCAGTGAAAGTTTTAAAACCATATTCAGTAGTTTTTGTAGTCTATTAGATAATAAGAATAATATAAAACCAAATGTTGCTAAGAGGATATGGTGTAATCTCAGCTCACTGCAGCCTCCACCTCCTGGGTTCAAACAATTCTCTTGCCCCAGCCTCCCAAGTAGCTGGGATTAGAGATGCCCACCACTAGGCCCGGCTAATTTTTGTATTTTAAGTAGAGAGGGGGTTTCGCCATGTTGGCCATGCTGGTCTCAAACTCCTGACCTCAGGTAATCCACCCACCTCCGCATCCTAAAGTGCTGGGAATTACAGGTATGAGCCACCACACCCAGTGAAAAGGAAACATTTTTTTAAATTATGACACAACCTTGTAGACTGGGCATGCTTAAATGCTGTCTCCAATCTCAACTGGGTCTTCCATGCTATTCCATTCTTTTATAATTCCCTAGTTCTTCCTCTCATTCTCTACAATAGCTTTTCTACCTGGAGAAAACATGAGCCGTCAGTATGCTTCAACTGATTTCCATCTTTTCAGTAACAACTGTTGATAGTTTTAAGTAGTACTATCATACCATCAAATAATAGTATCAAATAATGCTATTATTTGATAGTACTATTATTTAATGATATGATACTATTATTTGATGGTATGATAGTATTATAATAATGCTATTATTTGATAGTATGATAGTACTATTTATTATTGTATTATGGAGTGACCAACAGTGTCTGAATCATGGAACAGCTTAACATATACTGAATGAATACATGAGTAACAGAGGAACCATTTGATAAATTTATATCATACTGAGCTATTCAATGACAAAACTAAATCACTGTTTGTTTTTAATCTTTCACTTATTCAAGTTACTGATATAAACCGAATCATTACTTATTCCACTGTGAAAAAAAATTGCAATGTATAATAATTATATTGTTAAAGGAAAAGACAAATGCATCTGATCAATACCTACAAACATGATCCCTATAAATATCATTCCAAAACATTACCTTTTAAGTTCCTGTTCCAGTTTTTCTATTTGTTTTTTGCCTGAATTCAGTTGTCCTTCCTGGAAATTCACTTGTGACTCCTTGACTTGAAGTTCATGAGAAATCTTCTGCTTAGTTTTCTCCAGACTTTCACATATTTCTATCAATCTTTGATTCTCCCTTTTCAGGTTTGTACCCTCAGTTTTTTCATTTTCAACCTAATGAGAATTGTTCAGAAGACAGTAACTCCCTTATTTCATGAATTTACCAAGTATTATTAGTAGATATGAGTCTAACACTCTGCTAATTTCCTGAGATACAGCTGCAATAAGCCATATGTCAATGCTTTATGAACACAGAAATTTAGATCAACACACTTTGAAGCCAATAGATAGGAAACTTCTATGAAGTCATGTATGATCCTCTTTGGTCATGCATACCCATCCTAGAAAATGAGGCTTTACTATCCTTTCAAAAATTAAAAAATAGAAAATAAATCCTATAAATCTCTCTTAACAATTCATTCTCAAGTTTGGCTACTAAAACTAGTTATTGTTAGAAACCAGAAAATTCTTCCACAAGCAAAAACCTTTTAAAAGCAACGACTATCACTATTTACTTGGCTAACACAGAGGTAAATTTTAAAAAGTACTATTTAGTTTTCATTTACTAGCCCTGAAAAGGTTGGGGAATACCAAGGTAAAAAGTGTATTCTCAGAAAGCCACATCCATTTAACTGCCAAATGCTCTAATACCTTCCCCAGATTAGGAGCAGAAACCTTTTGCCTTGTTCTATGCAGTGCAAAAACAGTCCCCGATTCATGGTTCCACATGGAAGTTGAAATGGAACTCAGTAGCCCTAAATATTAGCAGGTAAGCGAAATGAGAACAGAAATGGAGAAAATTAAAACAATTAAAATAAAAATGACTCAAAAAAGGAGAAGGAGATTGGGGCAGGGTGGTGGGGGAGCAGGGGGGATTACCACCTCAAGATAGCAAAATCATTTTTCTCTAAATGTAAAGATGAAATAATACAAAAATAAGTGAACAGTTTTAAACACCAGTGCTTCTGTGATAATAATAAGTGAACAGCTACAAATACCAGAGCTTCAGGGGTACCTTCTGTTTTTGCTTCTGCAACGCAGCCTCGAGACTGTCAAGCTGAAACTGCCTTTGCTGCTTTTCCTTCTTCAGTTTGTCGAGCTGTCCTTCAAGCTCTTGAATTTTCTGAAGAGCTCTTGTAGGAAGGCCTTCTTTCCACTCTTCCAAAGCCCAGCTCATTTTGTTCTCCCTTCTTTATTACTCCAACATTTGTAAAGAAACTGAAAAGAATAACCAGACTGTTGGTCTTACCATAGTAAAAGGAAACAAAGTCTCAGAAATTAGTGAATCTATCTAACCAGCCCTAAGAATCAAATTTCAAGACCATATTTCAAAAGATAACGAAGCTTCATATCTATCTTCACCATCCTCTGAAAGGTGACAACCAGTCATTGATACTGAAGCACACACTATGCTGCTTGTTTTCCCCTTGCTTTCTGTTTTTATTTCCCAGTGTTGACTTCTTATATCACTACCTGCTTTCTATTGCTCAATTTTTTCATTACACAAAACACAGGGCAACAGCAATACAAGATGGCAATCACCATGGGCTCAGGAGTAAAAGTCCCTCGAAGTTTCCTACTGTTGGAGGAACTCAAAGAAGGCCAGAAAGGAGCAGGAGATGGCAAGTTAACCTGGGTCTAAAATATAATGAAGACCTGGCACAAGACGGACAGGGATGATAACTGGGCCTCCAAAAACAATTCATGAAAATCGAGTATACAGCCTTAAAATAGAATGTAGCCCGAATGCCCAGACGCACCCTGCCTTTGTAAGATTTGTAACAAAAATTAATATAAATGGGGTTAATAGTTCTAATGGAGTGGTGGACCACAGAGCCATATCAGTGCCAGCAAAATGGCAGAATTCATGCAGCATCAAAGTTGTCCTGCAAGAGCTTTGGTGCCTAATGATGTCTAAAGAAAATATGAAACTCCTTCAACTGCCTGAAGGACAGGGTTACAGCAGTTAATCAAAAAGAAAAACCACAGACCCTTCCCCTTCCCAACGCCCATTCCATTTTAACAGTCTTCATCTTCCACCGTAGTAAATTTTCTAGATACGTCTTGTAGACCTCAAAGGTCTGGAAAGGAAGCGTCCATTCAAAGGAAATTTACCTTAAGTCACTGTAAATTATACTAACATTTTTGTCCATCTGAAATATGTTAGTTGTGCTATAACAAATCATCCTGTCATGTGTAACCACTGTCCACATACTTGAATTTCTGGGATCAAGAAAGTATATTTAAATTAATTCCCGTCATAACTGGTGGAGCACATCTAACTCAGCTGTGAAAAGACATATCACATAATCATATTGCTGCTGATTACATGGCCTGGGGTCTCTGCCTTCTCCTGTGGGATTACTGCTGGGTGTACAGGGTACTTTGTTTGCACCCCTGATTTCCAAAAAATTGAGGAGGAGGGACTCCTCCCCCAATTCATTCTATGAAGCCAGCATCATCCTGATACCAAAACCTGGCAGAGACACAACAAAAAAAGAAAACTTCGGCTGGGCATGGTGGCTCATGCCTGTAATCCCAGCACTTTGGGAGGCCGAGGCGGGTGGATCACGAGGTCAAGAGATCGAGACCATCCTGGCCAACATGGTGAAACCCCATCTCTACTAAAAATACAAAAGTTAGCTGGGTGTGGTGGCACCACCTGTAGTCTCAGCTACTCAGGAGGCTGAGGAAGAAGAATCTCTTGAACCTGGGAGGCGCAGGTTGCAGTGAGCCAAAATCATGCCACTGCACTCCAGCCTGGTAACAGAGTAAGACTATCTCAAAAAAAACAACAACAAAAAAAGAAAACTTCAAGCCAATATCCTTGATCAACATCAATGCAAAAATCCTCAACAATATACTTGCAAACCAAGTCCAGCAACACATCAAAAAGCTAATATACTACAATCAAGCAGGCTTCATCCCCAGGATTCACGGTTGGTTCAACATACACAAATCAATAAATGTAATTCATCACATAAGCATAGCTAAAGACAAAAATGACATGATTATCTCATGCAGAAAACGCTTTCATTAAAAATTCAACATCCTTTCCTGTGAAAAACTCAATAAGTTAGGTATTGAAGGAACATACCTCAAAATAATAAGAGCCATCTATGACAAACCCACAGCCAATATCATACTAAATGGGCAAAAGCTGAAAGCATTCCCCTTGAAAACTGTCACACAAGACAAAGATGCCCTCTCTCACTACTCCTATTCAACATAGTATTGGAAGTCTTGGCCAGAGTAACCAGGCAAGAGGAAGAAATAAAAGACCTCCAGATAGGAAGAGAGGAAGTCAAACTACCCCTATTTGCAGATGACATGATCCTACATCTAGAAAATCCCATAGTTTTAGCCCAAAAGCTCCTTCAGCTGGTCAACAACTTCGGCCAACTCTCAGGATACAAAAATCAATAGCATTCCTATACGTCAACAACAGCCAAGCCAAGAGCCAAATCAAAAATGCAATCCCGATTATAATTGCCACAATATGAATAAATCACCTAGAAATACAGCTAACCAGGGAGATGAAAGATCTCTACAATAAGAATTAGAAAACACTGCTCAAAGAAATTAGTGATGACACAAATGGAAAAACATCCCACGCTCATGAATATGAAGAATCAATATCATTGAAATGGCCATACTGGCCAAAGCAATCTACAGATTCAATGCTATTCCTATCAAACTACCAATGACATTGTTCACAGAACTAGAAATAACTATTTTAAAATTGATATGGAACTAAAAATGAGCCCAAATAGCCAAGGTAATCCTAAGCAAAAAGAACAAAGCTGAAAGCACCATGTTATCATACTTCAAACTATATTACAGGGCTACAGTAATCAAAACAGCATAGTACTGGTACAAAAACAGACGCATAGACCAGTGGAACACAATACAGAGCCCAGAAATAAGCCACACACCTACAATCATCTGATCTTTGACAAAGCTGATAAAAACAAACGATGGGGAAAGGATTCCCTGTTCAATAAATGATGGGATAGCTGGCTAGCCATATGCAGAATGAAACTAGTCCCCTTCCTTATACCACATACAAAAATTAATTCAAGATGAATTAAAGTCTTAAATGTGAAATCCAAAACTATAAAAACCATGGAAGACAACCTAGGCAATACCATCCTGGACACAGGAACAGGCAAGGATTTCATGACAAAGACGTCAACAGCAATCACAACAAAAGCAAAAATTGACAAATGGGATCTAATTAAACTGAAGAGCTTCTGCACAGCAAAAGAAACTCAACAGATAAACAACCTACAGAATGGGAGAAAATATTTGCAAACTATGCATCTGATAAAGGCATTTTTATCAGATGCCTTTATCAGATTACATCTTTATCAGATCCAGCATTTATAAGGAATTTAAACAAATTTACAGGAGAAAAACAACAACGCCATTAAAAAGTGGGCAAAGGATATGAACAGATACTTTTCTAAAGAAAACTTATATGTAGTTAACAGGCATGTGAAAAAAAAAGCTCAATATCACTGATCATTAGAGAAATACAAATCAAAACCACAAAGAGATACCATCTCACACCAGTCAGAATGGCTATGCTTAAAAAGTTTAAAAATAACAGATGCTGGCCAAGGTGCAAAGAAAAGGGAACACTTATACACTGTTGGTGGGAGTGTAAATTAGTGCAACCGTTGTGGAAAGCAGTATGGCAATTCCTCAAAGAGCTAAAAACAGACCTACTATTCAACCCAGCAATTTCATTTCTAGGTATATACCCAGAGGAATATAAATCATTCTATCATAAAGACAAAAGCATGGCCAGGCACAGTGGCTCATGCCTGTAATCCCAACACTTTGGGAGGCCAAGGCAGGTCAATAACTTGAGCTCAGGAATTTGAGGCCAGCCTGGGGAACATGGCAAAAATCCCATCTCTACCAAAAAAAAAAAAAAAAAAAAAAAAAGGCACATGTACACAGAAATGTTCACTGCAGCACTATTCACAATAGCAAGACAAGGAATCAAACTAAATGCCCATCAGTGACAGATTGGATAAAGAAAATGTGGTATATATATACCACAGAATACTAGGCAGCCATAAAAAAGAATGAGATCATGTTTTTTGCAGAACATGGATGGAATTAGAGGACATTATCCTTAGCAAACTAATGCAAGTACAGAAAACCAAATGAACACTAAGAAGGGAACAACAGACAGAGGCCTCCTTGAGGGTGGAGAGTTGGAGGAGGAAGAGTAGCAGAAAAAATTACTACTGGGCATTAGGCTTAGTAACTGGGTGACAAAATAATCTATGCAACAATCCCCTATGACATGAGCCTATATATAACAAACCTGCATGTGTACCCCTGAACCTAAAATAAAAGTTAAAAAAATATATATTTTGCCATAAAGTTTTCAGGTGAAATAGGTCCTATAAACAAACAAAGAAAATGCATGACAAGGTATTTTGCAAATGCTCCTCTTTTCCTCTTCACATCGTTAATTACCACTCACATTTTGTCCCTCTTCCTCTGGGAAACTTTTCTGAGATCCCTGATCTGGCCATAGTTTCTTGTTGTAGTTACTCACACCACAGGTAGCCCATCTCCTTCCAAGCAGTTATGATTTTTTAATTAATGCATGCATGAATAAAGACTGAATCCCATGTTAGTACTAAAATCATTCCAAAAGGTGGTAAAGTCATGCTCCAGACAGATGCTGACCGGGAAAGACATACACAGTACAACCTTAGTGACTCAAAGGGGATTCAATTCTAGCTCAGCCACTTACAAGATGTATGACCTTGGGCAAGTTACTCAGCTGCTCTATGCCTTGTTTCCCTCCTTTGTAAAATGAGGATAATAATGATGGTTACTTCCTAAGGCCTTAGAAACTATCTCCTGGTAAGCTTTCTATATGTTAGCAACTATATACTTTTTAAAAACACTTTTTCATTGTATATTTCAGCCTACGGTACATAGGGTGAAGTGGCCTTCTCAGCCACATCTTAGGAAATAGAAATCAGCTGGGAGAATAGTATGGCAGCTGTCCTTTATTTTAGCCTTCAGAACGTAAATAAAAGAAAAATCATTCATTTTTCCAGTTACTTAGGCAAGAGGTTGAGAATTTGTTTTTTACTAAATAAATAAAGTTCATGGCCATTTTAATGGTTTTTTTTTCAATTGATTTTATCAATGAAACTTTTTACCAAAACAATAAGCAGTTGATGAAAGTACTAAGAACAATAAAAAAATTAAGAGGGAGAAGCAAAGGTCTTGGACAACATATAAGTTGGATATCAAAGCGTTGGATAGCTGTGTTTCGATACCAGTTTAATTTTTTTTTTTCCTACCTCTCAGTTCTTGGAATACTGCATCTTATACTACCCTCACATTTATCCCAAAACTATTGAAAGGAGTCACATGCCTCTCAACCAACAAAGGAGAGTTGACCCTGTCTCAACATCCTCCATTCCAAACTAGTTTGTCATGAGTCAAAGAACTGTACGCCAGAAACACACAACCGTAATTGCCCTGAACAATTCAGCCAGCCACTGAAATCATTACATCAAGATGCCATAGCCAACCGAATATAAAAAGGAGCAATTTAGAAAGATGATTAGAAATTGAGGGGAATAAACATAAAGAAGACTGCCTTGCTGAATGCTTTTCCATTCAAAAGTCTAAGATATAGAGCAATATAGATGTAGACCCAAGCTAACTGTGATTAGAGCAGATTTTAACCCATTAAGGCAGCAGCTATCAGCCACCTGTACTGGGCCACTGGGGCAAAAGAACAACAACAAAAAATAAACCTCAGAAGTTTACTTTTGAGGAACAGGAAATACAGGTGCAGAGTGAAGAAAAGCCCTGGATGAAGGTTCCTGCATGGAGAATTTGCAGGACTATTGTCCTTTCCAGAAACTGTTGTATCTTTATATCTTAAATATGTGGAGGGCACTCGTCATGCTCGAACTGCCCAATCCCTTAAAGTCCCCAAGGAAGCTGTTGTGTGACCTCCTCCAGCCCCACCTCCACCACTTCCTTCCCATTGTCAGAATTCGCCATCTCCAAAAAGCCAGAGTCCTCGTGCATTGTACCAAGGCTGGGTCTGAGAATGATAACCTTGCCTTCTTCTGTACATCAGACTTCTCAAGGACACGACCCTTGCCATTTACTTCTGGGTCCTCATTACACAGCAGAGCCCGGCATACAGGCGCATCCAAATAAATGTGGACCGGAGGGCCGGGCGTAGTGGCTCACGCTTGTAATCCTGGTACTTGGAGAGGCCCAAGCAGGAGGATCCCTTGAGCCCAGGAGTTCGAGACCAGCCTAGTTAACATAGTTAGACCCTAGCTCTATTTAAAAAGAAAAAAAATGTGGACGGAAGGAAGAAGAGAGGGGATAGAGAAATGCTCGTGTAACTAACCATAGGCACCCCACATCGCCGCCCAGATCAAAACTCAAACTTACATCTCAACAAAACGAAGGGCCGGGGCCCGAATTTCAATAAGGCTGGTTACGGGACTGGGAAGGCGGCTTGGAAAATACCTAGTCATCTCCAATTCTTTTAGCTTACGGAGGAAGAAAAAGATCCCCTAAAGTATGAGTTCGTGACCGAGTAGGGTCTGGGACACTAATGCGACAGCAGTTTGACCCGGAGCAGAGAGGTGCCTACACCCCACTACGAACCACATCCCCAGACCGATTCTCCAGTCCGGTCGGGTGGGAGGGGATAGTCCCCTGCACCTACAGGGCCGGGAGCGTGATCCCAGAGACCTCCCCGCCCAGTATGCGCGGGCAAAAAGCCAGCGGAACCCTACGCCGCCCGCCGCCCGCTGCCCGCCGCCAGGACCAGGATCCGGACCCAGTCTGGACGCTCACCTTACGATCGGGGAAGGAAAAATAACCTCTCGGAGAGTCCAGTTCTGGTACAGCCTCCGCGGACTGGAGCCCAGAGTCTAATTCAAACTGCCCGCGGCCGCCAGCAGTGCCCGATTCGTCCGCTTCTGGTCTCAACCAAACTTACCTCCACGCCTATTGGTCACTGTAAGCAGCTGTGGACCAATCCGCGCCTGCGCATTCAGGCTGCCGCCTCAGATTGGCCCTTTCGGAGGGATTTTAAAAACAAGCCCCCTACTGGAGTTGCCTGCACCGGAGTTACTGTGCTCCTTTGTTGCGGGGAGACAGAGACCACGTGCTTTTGCTACTGCTAGACGCGATTTTGGACCGCTATTTCCCCGGAAGTCAGGGACTGCGCCAGCTGATTAGAAAGGCGTGGTCTATCTCCTACAGCCAGGAGAACTGTGCTGCCTGGTGAAAACTCTTGTAAACTGCACTTACAAATCTACTTATTTACTGAATATAAATTTAGGACATAGATACTAGGTACTGTGCTTGTCATGCATTCTTTATCCGATGTCGTTCTTAACAATTCTTTGAGAAAAGTGTTATCCTCATTTTATTAAAAAGTTAACAGGCTCATAGAAGCTAAATACAGTAATCTAAAATTGCATCTAGGCAATGCAGAATGTCGCCCTTAATGCTGTCCTTTATAGATCACATTTCTTTTCTTCTTTTTTTTTTTTTTTTTTTCAGACGGAGTGTTTCTATGTCACCCAGGCTGGAGTGCAGTGGCACAATCTCGGCTTGCTGCAAATTCCGCCTCCCTGGTTCAAGCAATTCTCCTGCCTCAGCCTCCCAAGTAGCTGGTACTACAGGCGCGTGCCACCACGCCCAGCTAACTTTTTGTATTTTTAGTAGAGATGGGGTTTCACCATGTTGGCCAGGCTGGTCTCCAACTCCTGACCTTCCTGATCAGCCTGCCTCGGCCTCCCAAAGTGCTGGGATTACAGGTGTGAGCCATCACACCTGGCCTCAGGTATAGTTTGACTTCATAAAATTTGTTGAGAAGTGTTTTCTCCTCATGTCTTTTCTAAAAGAGTTTGTGTAAAATTGGTATCATTTATTCTTTAGTGTTTCAGCCTAGAATTTTCTCTGTGGGGGATCTTAATTAGAAATTAAATTTTTTGCTAGGAGCAGTGGCTTATGCCTATAATGCCAACACTTTAGGAGGCCAAGGCATAAGGATAGCTTAGGATCAAGAGTTCAAGACCAGCCTGGGCAACACAGCAAGACCCTGTCTTTACAAAATCAAAAACACTTAGATGGGCATGGTGGCAAATGCAGCTACTTGGGAGGCTGAGGCAGGATGATTGCTTGGGTCCAGGAGGTCAAGGCTACAGTGAGCTGTGGTCATGCCATAGCACTTCAGCTGAGGCAACAGAGAAAGATCCTGTCTCAAAAAAGAGAGAGAGAGAAATTAAATTTTGTAATTGGAAAGAGTTATTTGAATATTCTATTATATTTTACACAGTTTTAGTAGTTTCTGTCTTCCAAGGAATTTTTGTATTTTATCTATGCTGTCAAAATTATTAGTACATTGTTTTTTGAATATTTTATCATCCTTTTAATGGCCTTGTAATATGTAGTTATGTTCTCTCTTTCATCCCTGAAAACCCTAGTAATTTGTGTTCTCTCCACCCTTTTCTCTCTCATCTTTCAGCTTAAATTTTATCAACTTTATTGATCTTTTCAAAGAACTAACTTTTAATTTTATTGATTTTTATGTATAAGATTGTCCATTTTCTATTTTATTGATTTCTGTGCTTATATTTATACTTACTCTAAGTTTTTCTTTTTTTCCTAGCAACTTAAACTGGAAGCTTAAATAACTGATTTTAGACCTTTCTTTTTTTTCTAATACAAATATTTTAGCTTTACCTGATCCCCAAAATTTGTTTGTTGTCTTTTCCTTCCTCCCACTCTTGGAAACAGGGTCTTGCTGAGTAGTGACATGATCATAGCTCTACTGGCTCAAGCAATCCTTCCACCTCAGCCTCCTGAGTAGTTAGGACTACAGGCACATCCCACCATGCTCAGCTAAGTTTTTTACTTTTTGTAGATACGGGATCTCACTGTGTTGCCCAGGCTGGTCTCAAACTCTAGGCCTCAAGCAATCATCATGCCTCCACCTCCCAAAAGCGCTGGGATTACAGGCGTGAGCCACAACTGCCCCATCTTTTCATTTGTATTCAGTTTTAAATATTTTCTAACTTCTCTTATGATTTCTTACTTGACCTATGGATTATTTAGAAGTATAATGCTTAATTACCAAATATTTGTAGATTTTCTAGGTATTTTTCTATTGTAAATCTTAATTCTGTTGTGATTAGAGAACATATTCTGTATGGTCTCAATCATTTTTAAATTAATGAGACTTAAACAAGTCTCAGTATATTATCAGGCTTACTGGATATTCCAGATGCTCTTGGGAAAATATGTATTTTACATTTTGTGTATGAAGTGTTTATAAATATCAGTTATGTCAATCCTGTATTCTTGATCATTATGAATTTCCCATCTACTTACTCAATCAATTACTGAAAGAGGAGTTTTGAAATTTCCAACTATAATTGTGAGTTTATCTATTTCTTCCTGCAAATTTGGATTTTGCTTCATATAATTTGGAGATGTTATTAGAAGTATACACAAATTGTTATTCATAATGAATTATACCTTTTATTATTATGCAATGACCCTTTTGATCCCTAGAAATATTTCCTGTTGTGAAATTTACTTTCTCTGACACTGACATAGTTTCTCCCGCTTTCTTTTGTTTATTGTTTACATAATGTATCTTATTTCATCCTTTTACTTTTCTTTATATATTTATTTATTTGTTTTTAGAACTCATAGTCTACCTACTAGGATGGAGATGTCCCTGCTTTATCAGAGATGAAGAGGCCAACCATTTGGGTCTATATTTAAAGTATGGTTTTTGTAGGCAGCATACTTGAGTTCTTTTTTATTTAGTCTTGTAGTCTCTGCTATATTAGTTGAGCTATTTATAATATTTATATTCAAAGCAATATTTGATATGGTTATTTTAAATCTTGCTATTTGTTTTTGTTTTCCTATCTATTATTTGGGGTTTTTTAAACAGGTTTCTTTTTTTTTTTTTTTTTTGAGATGGAGTTTTGTCCTGTCACCCAGGCTGGAATCCAGTAAGAAGATCTTGGCTCACTGCAACCTCCACCTCCCAGGTTCAAGTGATTCTCCTGCCTCTCCTCCCAAATGGCTGGGATTACAGGCACATGCCACCACACCCAGCTAATTTTTGTATTTTTAGTAGAGACAGGATTTCATTCCGTTGGCCAGGCTGGTCTCAAGGTTTTTTTTAGGTCTCTTATGGAATACAGTAATGAAAATTTTATGATTTATATTGCTCTTAAATATTGTCTTATAGCTATAGCTTTTTGGTTTTATTTGCAAAAGTAGCTCTGAGGTTCATAATATATATCCTTAACTTATAAGTGTCTACCTTCAAATAATTATACCACTCTATATATAAGGCTTATATATATATATGTTTTATTTTCCCCTTTCAACTTTTATGTTATTGTTGTTATACATTTTACCTCATATATTATAAATCCTATCATTTTTTATTTAAACAGTTAATTTTAAAACTACAGAAAATTAGTGTTATATTAACCCAGATAATTATAATTTCTAATAAACTTCATTCCAAGTTTATTATCATTTTCCTTTTGCCTGAAGAAATTTTTTTGTGGCAGTAAATTTTCTCAGCTTTCACTTGTCTGAACATTTTTGATTTATTCTTATTGTTGATAAATATTTTTGCTAGGAATTCTGTGCTGATTGGTGGTTTATTTTGTTCTGTTTTTTTTTCTATTTATTTATTTATCTATTTATACTCTTGCTCTGTCACCCAGGCTGGAGTGCAGTGGTTTGATCTCGGCTCACTGCAACTTCTGCCTCCCGGGTTCAAGCAATTCTCCTGCCTCCGCCTCAAGTAGCTGGGATTACAGGCATGCGCCACCATGCCCAACTAATTTTTGTATGTTTAGAAGTGAAGAGGTTTCATCATGATAGGCTGGTCTCGAACTCCTGATCTCAAGTGATCCACCTGCCTCAGCCTCCCAAAGTGCTGGGATTACAGGTGTTAGCCACTGCGCCCGGCCTGTACTGTTTTTTCTTAGAGTGCTTTCCAGGAGTCATCCATTGTCTTCTGCCTTGTGTAGTTGCTGATGTGATGTCTATATTTTTTTTATATTTTTTTCTTCCCCGCATATCCTTTTACTCTGGCTACAATAAGATTGTCTCTTTAGACTTTTGGTTTTCTAGTGTTATGACTTGATATGATTTAATTTGTATTTATTCTGCTTGAAGTTAATTGAGCTCCTCGAAGCTATACGTTTTTAGTTTTTGTCAAATTTGTAAAAATTTTTAACATTATTTGTTCACGTATTTATTGTCTCCCACACTCTCTTCTGCTTCCGGTACTCTAGTACGTGTTTTTTGTTTTTAATATGTGTGGGTCTTTTGTTTATTTGTTTGTTTGTTTTTAAACAATCTTGCTCTGTCGCCCAAGCTGGAGTGCAATGGCACAATCTCAACTCGCTGCAACCTCTGCCTGTAGGGTTCAAACAATTCTCCTGCCTCAGCCTCCTGAGTAGCTGGGATTACAGGCATAAGCCACCACAACCAGCTAATGTTTGTATTTTTAGTAGAGACAGGGTTTCATGATGTTGGCCAGGCTAGTCTTGAGCTCTTGACCTCAGGTGATCCACCCACCTTGGCCTCCCAAAGTGCTGGGATTACAGGCATGAGCCATTGCACCCGGCCTTTAGATGATTTAATGTAGTTTTAGAGGCCATTTTCCCAGCCTTTTTTTTTCTTCTGTATTTCATTTCGGATAGAACCTATTGCTTAATCTTCAAGTTTACTGATTCTCTCTTCTGTAATACTAATCTGCTATTAATCCTGTCCAGTTAATTTTTATTTCAGCCATCGTATGTTTTAACAAATTTTCTTCTCTTTTATATTTTTTCACCTCTCTTCTCAAAATATCGAGTTTTCTGTTAAATTTTCAGCATGTTGAACATTATTTATCAAAGCTGTTTTAAGATCTGTGTCTGCTAAATTCGTCATTACTCTCATTTTGGGGTCTGTTTCTATTCACTGATTTTCTTGTCAGCTATGGGTTACATTTCCTAGTTCTTCCTATGTATAGAGATTTGTTATTGGATACCACACATTGTAAATTTTACATTTTTTATTTTGTTGTATTGTTTGAAAGAATGTTGCATGTAATGATGCCTACACGCATGTTGAGTTACTTATGGTTCACTCTGATTATTTTGTGGGTTATTAAGTTTTATAGAAAACACTGTAGATTAGCCTTTCTTCTGGGGTTAGTTTAGGCCTATTATTAAGGCATACCCCTTCTGGAGTCTCTACTGAAGTCCAACATATTCAGCAGACAATTCTTGGCCCTGAATGAACTCTGAGAATTGTTTGATTTACAGCTTCCCTAGAAACTGCTTTTTTCCTTGAAAGTTGTTCTATTCCCAAAATCATGTAGTTTCACCTTGTGAAGTGCAGATTCATATTCAGGCAAAAACTCAAGAACACCCACTTCAGATTTCTGGATTTTTTCTCTGCATAGCTGCTTCCTCTCTGGCCCTCTTTTCCGTACATTTTAGCTTCCTCAACCCCTCAAATTCTTTTTTTTCTTTTCTTTTTGTGGACATTTTAGTAAATAACCTCTCTCAAATTCTAATTTCTGTATCCCATCCTTTGGTCATCTCAGTGCTGTGATCTCAAGAACCATCAACAAGCTTTTCGTTCTCAAATCTGTATCTCTAACCATGATCTTTCTCTCCCCTGACCTTCCCAAGTTTCACACCTGTGTATTCAACTCTTGGATATCTCTGTGTGGTCATAAATGCTTCAGGGAAATCTCAAACTCAAGATTTTAATAAGAATTCCTGAGGAGAGATCCAAGATGGCGGATTAGGAGCAGCTAAGGATTGCAGCTCCCAGTGAAAGTGCAGAGGGTGAGTGGACGCCGCATTTCCAGACGGATTTTTATTACTCCCAGACCAGGAGATTCCCAGGCGGAGCAGCCCCACGGGTCGCTAGTGCGGCTGTTTTGGCTGGCGCGGCTGTTCCGGCCGGCGCAGCTGTTTCGGCCGGCGCGGCTGCTTTGCCGGTGCCGGCGGCGCGGCGGGTCTCCGTACAAAATCCACTGGTCTGTGTGCCCTTTAACTGGCGAGTAGAGCTACGGGAAGGCAGATTAAAAGGGGGACTGAA